>VMBQ01002668.1:18648-94445 GCA_007657795.1 Dreissena rostriformis
ATTGAAAACAGAGTTGAGAGTCCTGTGGTGCAAAAGATGTTTAACACCACTGTTTTTCTTCTTGCAAATAGTGACTTCCATTTTGAGGTCTTGCAGATACTTAAGTACCGATCCAGGGCTAAGATGAATAGCAAAAACATGGAATTCATAACAAACACGTGGCTAAGGAATCCCTGAAATTTGCACGCCACAACATTTGTGTACGTCATCGAATGAACGAGCCAAGCTATATTTGAAAACAGTACCACAGAACAAATCAAATCGTTTCCGGACAGTGCAGTAAGCACTAAAGTTGCAGCTGATTTATCTTTCCTTAAAACGTAAAATATCAAGGCGACGAAATTCCCGATGATGCCAGCAGAACAAACAATGGACATATACACGATGACTGGTATATTTTCATCAGTATTTGCATCGTTTTTCTCGCGGACCAGTTTGTCATCATCCATTTTTGGCATATGTTGACAGATTTTCAAAAACAACGCTACAGAACTATCGTTGCTAATGTTGAACTGAAAAACAAAATTGAAAAACGTAAGTCGAACAAAAGCGAATAAACATAAGTCGAAAAAAACCACAGTAACAACAACAAGTATTCCTGACTTGAAAATAACCAAAAGAATAAATAAAATGCTTATCTAATTAACACATAAACGCATACTTACAGACTTACAGAGGTCCAGTGTCCGTCTACCACAACAGCTGCTCTCGAAATACGAAGGCTTAATGTGGTGCTTATTTCAATAACACTTTAAACATAAAGTCAACTCCAAGCCATCGTTTGATTTGTTTAACTTCCGTGAAATAATTTGCGTGACCAGTCCATTTTGTTATTTTCAAATACTTTAAGTACGTGTGTTTATTTAACAAGAAACAATCCATTAAACACAATGGTATTTCGAAATAGTTTAAATTTCCCCATAATTGGAGACGTTCCTTCAGTTTTCTTTCCTAGTAATTATGCTCGAATTTGATCAAAATCTTATAAATTAAGAAAACAATTTAAAGCAATATCCGTTTTAGTAGATGATTACAATCACATGTTGAGTGCATACGGATATGTCTACTCGCCGTTGTATGTATTTACTGAGAACTGAATTGTAAACAATCATGCAATATATAATGTATATTATCCTGTTTCAAAATATCGATAAGATATTCTCTACATAAAGTCATAAATGAACTTCGGTATCTTTCATAAGTTTTTGGAAATTATAATAACCTATAAGTGTTCGATACGCCAATGTTATGTAATAATACTGAAATCAATCTCGATTTTTTAAGTCAACATTGACTCACATTTTTTTAAGTAAATAATACACTTTTAGGACGTTTTGATAAAGTTTGATTATTTTGTTTGTTAATCAAACAATTATATTTGTGTGTGTGTTTGCCTTCCCGAACATAGATTCCATCCCAACCTACCAGAAATGGTTATCAAACAATAAGAAAACAAAGAAATAAAACTAGGTCACCGGGGTCGTTTGTTCATTACTACAGTTAAACTGCATGAAATTAAATAAAACTCGTAGTCAAACAATACATGCTAAACTCCAAAATAGTTAATTACGATTGCGAAGGCATTAACTAATTGAATAATTATCCGTTTCTGTTTGCTCAATATTATTTGGGTCATTGTGCTGTTCACTGTTAGACGCAGAATCCGTAATATACTATAATGTTGATTGCTGATGTTTCCCCATGCACAAATACGGGCCGTATCAAGTTCCCGCATGCTACGCGTGGTTGCATGGCGCCTATTTATAAATTAAGCTTGTCATAAAATAGAAAGAAATGTTTAACAATATTTAGATGCAGGGCAAACGTTCGTTTTCTCCGATGTGACTTGTGTTTTATAAATGAATTACATGTGCAGTACCCGCATGTTTTCAAATACATTGCTTAACGATCAGACAGCCTGAAAATGTATTGTTCATCTTCTTTTTTTTAATTGCTATAAAATAATAAACAAAATATTTTTGTTCTAATCAAATTGATCAAAGAGAAATATGATATGCGAACGAAATACACAATAATATTCGCGTATACCTTTTTGAACGACGAGCAATATGCAACCCCATCCGCACTTATTCAAGATGTAATAGAGCGCCGTGAATAAATGATATTCATTCATCATTGATTCTATGTAATAAAATATATCAAACAACACCGCATGAAAGTTTATATACTTAGTAAATGTGAGAAATTAAATTATAAAAGTATTGAGATTCATTGTTAAGCATAACATCAAATGTACCTAACGTTTTAATTGTAATTGATGCAAATTAAAGTATATTTTTGTATGTTCAAAACATATGATCATTCAATAACACTTTCTTAAATGCGCATGAAAGCTATCCTTTTTAATAAGTCTATTTGCGGCACAAACATCTCCATTATAAGGATGTATCGACAATTTTCCCGTATTAATACTCATGCTTGCCGTTGCAATCACGCTATAAAAAGGTTTGTGTGGTCTTAGTGATGATGGGCAATTCTTATCGTGCAGTGTATAGGACACATATTGTTTAATCATTTTCTTGGCAATTGATTCTTTGGTGTTATTCCCATATTTGATATATATATCCCGGTTTGATTCGAATATCCGAAATAGCATACACTTATTGCGCAACCGGTGTTACATTATCCGAAAACGCATACACGTATTGCGCAACCGGTGTTACAGTTAAAACAAATTTGCGTGAAACTAAACTGCCGCGTACGTCCTTAAATGGAGAAATTCACACGTGTTAGTCCTTTAAAAAAAATTGTGAAGTGAAATGATTGCATTAAAATAATATTAATTTATGTGACCTGTCCATTTATTTTAAGGGTATACATTTATGAGATCTTATAAGCAAGTCATATTTGTATATCTTTCCAAAGTTAATCTACAAAATTGCAGCTTTAATTCACACAGACATGCACATTGATGAAAAAGAGTCTTGTAATTATTATTTATATTCGTGTCACTAAAATCCACGGATGTTCCAATTATTCATAGAATATTATCGTTTATTTTATATTAATGACTTTACTATGCAGTAATTACGATATTTATTTGATTTTCTGACATGCTCATGCCAAAGATGTTTTAACCATTTTTTTACGTTTCATAGCGTGGCATTTGTGCAATTAGTAAAACGAATATCGAATGGTATTTAAAAAAGTCGATAACTTCGCAGACTGGAGTTTCCAAAATATACGACATTGGCAGACACCTCTGTCAGAAATAAATATTTGGGAATTGTCAGACACAAACATAATTTAAAAAAAAATCACATGTAACAAATATCCATTTCAGACACATTTATCAAATATCTGGAAATATTTCAAGATTATCAGACAATGTGTCTGGCATGTCCTCCTAATGTTTTGCCGAGTCGGAAAAGGTGACCATTATTATAGGGATTTACTAAGGTGAGGAAAATGTCCTAAAGATTGCAAACTATGACCTAGATGCCACTTTTGTGTAGAATTGGTGCTTGGTTTCATATACATTAGGTAAGTATCAATGAAATTAAAATTGTAAATGTTACATGTTAAACCTCTTCAATAAATACGAATAGCAGATAATTACTCCATCTGCTACATGTGTAACTAGGCAATCGGAGTATTCATTAGTAATCATATTAATATAATTCAAGCATGTTAAATCTTAACTTTAAAAACAAATAACTACTTCAACATTATAATTGCGTAAGTTCAACAAAAATATAGAAGCTTTAAATAAAACATGACGTTAGCGACGTTTTTATAGCAACGTTTTTGATTCCAGTTTAGAACGTAAAGTCGTTTAACAAGCTTAATTTTATTCGACATTTGTAAAAAGACAATTCATTTCGTCGCCTTCTGGCATTTCCATCATCTCAACTTAACTTTTACTTTTCGATAAAGCCCAAGATGCGAAGTTCAAAGACTCGTTTCTAGTTTTATTTAAAAATTGTTTCTATTTTCGCTTAAGACCTGTTGCAAAGATGAAACACAACACTAACCCAAGCATTTGAAGTGAAAGAGCGCGACATTTTGTTCTCAAAGACGTTCATTTATGGGCAAGATTTGTATCATTTTCTCTACGTATAAAAGAACATGTATGAAGAAAATTACATCATTATAAATACATGCTTAAGAGAGATGAAAATAATAATTAACAACAACACTAACAAGCGGGTAGTTTCGTAGCTGAACTTCTAATGTTGATTATGGATTGTGTCCATGCAATTCTTTCCGTATTGACTAATGTTGTTCAGTTCAGAAAAAAGGACGACAGTATATTTCTCAATGAAAGTATCTTTTTTCAAACCCAGAATAAATATTATATTAACTTAGTCATATTTAAGTATTAAGTGATTTCTTTTATATTGTAGCTCATCGTTATTTTACAAATCATAATCAAACGAACATTTTTGAAAATAAAAAACTGAAGACAATGGTATGTCAAAGGTTACTGTCTGTAAATGATTAACGCCTGTTAAATACATTCGATTGAATGAAACAACTGTGCGATTATTCGGGTGTGTTGTTTAAACCACCATGTTGTACATTAAGACAATCATAACACGCAACAGAACCAAATTTTCAAATGATGATACCATACAAAAATCCTGATTCAAAGGCACTGTAGCATAGAACGAGTTTGTCACGATGTCTAATGAAATAAAAACCCAATCAATACATACACAATGAACAACCATTTTTGCTTCTATGATTCGCCTTTTTTGTGATACAATTTATGTATGTAAACAGCCGTCAACGTGTCGATTTTATAACATTTTCGCCAATAACAACAACAAAGATTCATATATTCATAGGAATATTTCCAGTTGCCGGAGGAAATGCAGGTTCAACTCCCCATCCTGACACTAGAGGATCACACCCACTATTCTACTTGTTATTTGACGTGTATTTGAATAGTGTGACCACCTTGCCTAACGGTAACAACATTAACTTATATATAACTGTTACGTTTAATTTATATTATATTTTTAATATATTAAATTACCATACGTTGGAAAATGTGTTTAAATAATTAGTTTGGTTCGTCTAAATATTTTTCGGGACTAGTGTCGAATGTCGATGTCAGAGCTGGCTCGACATTCGCCCTAGCTCGATATTTGGGACTAATGCCGAATATCGATGTCAAAGCTGGCTCGATTTTAATATTGACCTTTCCGAATGTTGATGTCAGAGCTGGCTCGACATTCGCCCCAGCTCGATATTCGGGACTAGTGCCGAATGTCGATGTCAGAGCTTGTCGAGCCAGCTCTGACATGTTCCGTTTTCGCTGGCCTGGCAAATATATTTTGCTATGTTTAAAGTGTCTTTATTATTTGGGGTTTGCATCAAACTATCGAATCTTTTTAATATTGACCTTTTCGAATTTTTCTTTTATAAAGGCGCACACGCAAAAAATGTTATTTGACTGCTATGACATTGACATTGCGAAATATGCACTTTCTGTCTTCGTGTGGTATGTTATTATACAGGCTTATGTCTATTTCTAATTTATGGTATGATAACCGAAAGTTTGTTTCTTTTCAAAAGACAGTATATATAGGAGGGAGACATATCAAACAACTTTTGAATACGATAGTAAACCTTAAGTACGTGTTTAGATTGTAATGATTCCTGTAATCCTTACAAAAGGTTTTAAATTTCTAGTGATTCGCAAACACAGTATATGTTGTTGTGTATACCCTCACATTTCTGGCGGTTTTCTTTACCCCCGATAACGCTTGCAATACTTGGGTGCTAGCTAATTGATTACATAAACAGATTAATTTACACCGTCATTAAATTTGACGATATACAACAATAATTATTACAATATTCATAGGTGCGTCAAGTTGGCACTGACATCGACAATCGACATTCGAATATCGAGCAGCTGGGACGAATATCGAGCTAGCTCTGACATCGACATTCGGCACTAATCCCAAATATCGAGCTCGGGCAAATGTCGAGCCAGCTCTGACATCGACATTCGACACTAGTCCCGAATATCGAGCTGGGGCGAACGTCGAGCCAGCTCTGACATCGACATTTAGCACTAGTCCCGAATATCGAGCTGGGTTGACTGTCGAGCAAGCTCTGACATCAAAATATGGCACTAGTCCCGAATATCGAGCTGGAACGAATATCGAGCTAGCTCTGACTTCGACATTCGGCACTAGTCTCGAATATCGAGCTGGGGCGAATGTGGAGCCAGCTCTGACATCAACATTCGGCACAAGTCCCGAATATCGAGCTGGAGCGAATGTCAAGCCAGCTCTGACATCGATATTCGGCACTAGTCCCAAATATTGAGCTAGGGCGAATGTCGAGCCAGCTCTGACATCGACACTCGACACTAGTCCCGAATATCGAGCTCGGCGAATGTTGAGTCAGCTCTGACATCGACATTCAGCACTAGTCCCGAATATCGAGCTGGGATGAATGTCGAGCTAGCTCTGAGATCGACATTAGACACTAGTCCCGAATATCGAGCTGGGGCGAATATCGAGGTAGCTCTGACATCGACATTCGGCACAAGTCCCGAATATTGAGCTATGGCAAATGTCGATCCAGCTCTGACATCGACATTAGGCACTAGTCCCGAATATTGAGCTGGACAAACGTTGAGCCAGCTCTGACATCGACACTCAACACTAGTCCCGAATATTCGGGTGAATGTTCTCGTACCACTTGCTTCTTGGAGCTCCAGAGTTTAATAACTTATCAACGTGTGTTTTCCACAAAACCAACTATATATTTTTACTCTTGAAACGAACAAGGAACTGAGTGTCTGAATGGCCTTTATCTTCCGAACTTCAATAAATACAAAAACCTTGCAAATTAATATAAATAGGACTGTTTGAAGTATTATAAACAAATGATCTTAAGCAATACATTTTTATAAAGTAAATCATATCAATAGCTCTATCGCATGTCAGCGTATTGATTTAGATAAAACGCATTCATCGCAAATGATATTTTCTCAAATGGAAAAACGGTGTAATTTACAATCTGTTTCATCAGGAAATGAAACCTAAATCAATTTTACTTTTTTTACTGGAATACCACTTGAGAAATACTAATTTATTATTTTAAGTACAAACTTTATTTGTTTTGCTCGTGTACGTGTATAATTATATTATGATGAAGGATGTAACAATTCTGTGTTAATATATATACATAACATTATATAGCAGTACCCATGGTTGGTCTTTTTTCATCAATAAGATCATTTCTCTGTCTTCGTTAATGCCACCAATACCTTAAATAGTTGGATATCTAACGTATATTTTTTATTTACAAAATCAAAAATTGACATCAAAATAATGTGTAGGTATCTGTCTATTGATCTTTATAAGGTTAATTCGCCAGAAATTTGTCTGAAAGTGGTGTTTATGTTTATATCGTTGGAATTTAGTCATGTTCAATTTATTTGCTAACTGCACAATTAATTACTAGGAAATTAACCTAATGCTGCACGCTCGTTTACATATGATTTGTCTGAAAGAGGTGTTTATGTTTATATCGGTGGAATTTAGTCATTGTCACAATTATTTACTAACTGCAATTGAATTACTAGGACATTAGCCTAATGCTGCACGCTCGTATACATATAATGTGCTCACATGAGCTTTTGATAATCACTGAATGTATGTCACACATTTTATATTATACAGCTTACTTGTTTAAATGTTTATTATCACACCAATCATAAATAAACATACACAAACATAAAACGGTAAATCAACTTTTAAATAAAAAGTACCATACTTGTAAAAGTGTAAAATTATTAACTACTAAATGCGAAATCAATTGCTAGGACATTGTAATATTGCTGCAAACTCTTATACATATAATGGGTTCAATTGAGCTTTTGATGATAACTTAATGTATGTCACACATTTAAAAGAATGCTGTTTTCTTGTTTAAATTTTTATTATACCATGTAAATAAACATACACTAACATAAAAAGGTATATTCAAGTTTAAATGTACGTATAATCAAACAGAGACATTAATGTGGAAAATGAAAAGTAACATATTTGTCATATTGTAATAATTATATATGTATATATATCATGTAAACATTTTGTATTCAGTGCACTTTACAGACTGGCACATTCACAAATAATGAGAGCAATATATAATGTTGACTGTATAATTGGTAAAAATAACAACAACAGTATTTTGTATTGTAACATACGTATGTAATACTAATACCACTTACACCACCTTTTTGATTTGAATCTTTAATAACGTGTTAAATATATTCGAGTACAATGTAATGTTATATTTAAATAAGCGTCCTTGTACATGTACTTTTAAACATTAATGATTTAATTTCGACAACAAGTTTAATTGATCAGAAAGATGTGCGCGTATCGATATGACAAAAACATTGATGACAACACAATGAATGTAAACAATCAATAATAAACACATAGCTACATAACTGCACATTTTGCGCCTCGACTTTGGTTCCCTGTGAGCGAGGTCACGTTTGTTCGAGTCTGAGCCACCAGCAGATCAGTTCGAATGCTTGGTCTGCGTACATTGGGAGCTATTGCACCACACGCATCGCTCATTTTACGCCGAAGAGAGACGCTCCGTTTACCGGAGTGCGTAACACTCGAGCCAACGTAAGACGGTGTTACCTTTCGGTGTAACGCCGGACTCATTTCCGTCGGCAACTTTCCAAGGCGAAACAGGCGGAGGAAAATTTCATCGATATTAATATCCTTTTTGGCAGACGTTTCTATATAGTCTGACATCGGCTGGCCAGCAATAAGCGCTAATGGTTCAGATGGGTCGATCATTCGTTCCTTTTCTCTATCACATTTGTTACCGACAAGAACCATTGGCGTATGTATCATTTTGCGATTTGCAGATCCCAGCTTACATTGACTTTTACATTCCATAATTTGTTTTCTTAGTCTCGCAATCTCGTCGAATGAGTCCCTACTGTTGATGCTGAACACCAAAACGAACAGATCACCTGAAATTACATACACACATGTTATTTGACTAGACGGATGACTTTTACATGATATGTAATTGCCTATTTTAAGCCCTAGTAATTTGACCGCTAACATCCTTTGTACTATATGCATGTGTACTTGCATCCCGCTTCGATGAGTTATCAGCGCTAATCAAAACACATATGCAATGACAAACCTTAAGTAGGTCAGCATAGGGAAAGGATTTAGATATGGATAAGTTTATGATAGATTGAAACACCCAATGCACGACCCAATCGAATGGCCCGACACTCCTAAAACAAGAGTTTAAATACAAGGTTAAGGAGTTTTATTATACCTGTTATTGGCGTCGCACTGAAGTGCGGCGGCTAGTATGTAATACGTTTTTTTTTTCGCTTATGCGAGGAGAAGTTATTTTACGGATCAATGTATATATTTTTGTTGTCAGAATATCTTGCATAGTGGTGATTTGTTATGTAAATTAGTGTAAATAAGTACTGCATTTGTGCCTATTACATTTACTACCACATTTATTGCCAATAATGCAGACCTAATTCTTTTAATTAATAACTGATCACAGGGACTGGGCAATAATAAAAGATCACAGGGACTGGGCAAAAACGCGAACCGGTGAAACTTTCTGGTTTTGTATAAAAACACAACATAATCGAAATATATTTATCTACATCTATATCTACATGGTACTGCTATACAATCGTTGAACGATTATCAGAAGCAGGCGCGTTGTCAGAAAATAGCTGTTAAAGATATGTTAAGTGCAATTTACTAGGTACAGATAAAAAGATAAGAGAAGCTACAAGACTAAGATAAAAAATTAAAAACACAGTAGACTAGAACTGGTGTAAAGGATGCAGCTGCCCAGTAAAGATGTCTAAACTGGGACTAGCTTGTAAGGACACAGGCAGGCCATTCCACAGACGAATACTACGTCGGAAAAATGAATTCGAGTGATACTGTGTCCTTGAGTATGGTACCAGGTAGTTCAGGTTTCTGGTGGGTGTCAGGTGGTGATGGTCAACCCACACAAGATTATTTTGGATTTTGTATAATAGGGTGACATTACTGATGTTACGACGCTGTTCTAGGGTTTGCCATTTGAGATCATTTAGCATTTGGGTAACACTACTGGTATAGTTGTAGTCATTACAAACATACCTGGCAGCTGATCTTTGGACTTGTTCAATTTTGTAGATGAGATATTTTTGCCAAGGATGCCAAACAGTTGAACAGTATTCTAACTGGGGCCTAACATACGTTTTGTAGGCAGTCTCTTTAACCTTTTTATTTGAAGTTTTGATATTTCTTTTAATGAATCTGAGTGAATTACTGGCCTTAGATGTTATGTTGTTAATGTGATTGGTCCAAGACAGGTCTTTACTTATGGTGACACCTAGGTATTTTGCAGCCTCTGTGGCTTTTAGTTCTATACCATGGAGTTTGTAGGGAAAAAGGAAAGGATGTTTTTTGCGGCTGATTCTAAGGATTTCACATTTGTCGGGGTTGAATTCCATTGACCAATCGGATTCCCAGTTTTCAAGATTTAAGAGATCATTTTGGAGGGTTTGTGCATCTTGGGTAGATTTAACTGTTAAATAAACTATAGTATCATCTGCGAAAAGTCTAACCTTGCTCTTAACACTGTCAGGGAGGTCATTTATGTATGAGAGAAACAGGCAAGGTCCGAGGACCGAGCCTTGGGGGACGCCAGATAGGACTGGAAGGTTGTCAGAGTTATGGCCCTCGACGGCAACCTGCTGGGTGCGACCGTATAGGAATGACCTTATCCAACAAATGGTCTCGGGGTGTATCCCTAGTCTATGAAGTTTCATGAGGAGTTTGTGATGGTCGACTTTGTCAAAGGCTTTGCTGAAGTCCATGACTATAATATCAGTTTGTTGACCTTGTTCTAGGTTGTCATAGACTTCCTGAGAAAAACTAATGAGCTGGGTTTCACAGCTATGTTTTGATCTGAACCCGTGTTGAAATTGACTTAAAATATTATGTTCGTCATAAAAAGACATGATATTGGAGACAAGTATATGCTCCATAAGCTTAGAGGCAATACAGGTTAGTGAGATGGGTCTATAGTTACTGGGTTTGCATTTAGGGCCTTTCTTGAACACTGGAGCAATGACTGCGTGCTTCCAGTCATTGGGGACAATACCTGATTTCAAAGAAATTTGGAAGATATGGGTCAGGACAGGGGCTATTTCATGGTGAAGTTCCTTTAGTAACCTTGGGGAGATCTGGTCGGGTCCCGAGGCTTTGCTGGGGTTTAAACCTTTAAGGAGTTTCCGTACTCCATCCTCGGTGATAGTGACATTTTGCATCTTTGGGTGGTTTTGTGGGGTGAGTATCTGTTTACAGGACTGAGAGAGACTCAGTGGCTGTGGGCGAGAGAAGACTGATTCAAACTGTTTGTTTAATATGTTTGCCTTGGTCGTTGGGTCGGTAAAGGTTTGACCATCACTTTTGAGGGGGGCTACTCCACAATTTTCTGTTTTGTTGGACTTGACGAAAGAATAAAATTTCTTATTCGCCCCTGGTTGTGAGTCATTTGAGAATATGACCTGGTCTAAATACAACCAGTAAGAGTTCCTAATTTGCTTTTGGATCTGACCTCTAAGCTTCTTAAATTTCTGTAACAGGTCAGGTGAGTGAGTGGTTGACTTCTTAAGTTTGGAGTAAAGTCGATTGCGTTTCCTAATTTGGCGTATGATGGAGGGATTTATCCAGGGCAGATCACGACGTACCTTAGTTTGTTTTGATGGGATATGGATAGAGCTTAGACGTGTGAGCTCACTCTTAAAAGACGACCAAGTAGAGTTCGGGTCAGAATGGTTACACGCTAGAAAGGATTTTGCATATTTATTAAAGTCATGTTTGAGGCTTGACCAATCAGCTTTCCTATAACTTTTAACTTCTCTAACAGTTTGTAGGGGACGGCCTCTATTAATCTTCATCTCGTGAAATACAATGTCGTGATCTGATGAGCCTAGTGGGGGCAATGTAGTGGTGCTATGGACTTGACCGGGAACATTTGTGAAGAAAAGATCTAGGGTGTTGTTATCTCTGGTACCATTTGTTGGAGATTTAGGTCTAATAGGTTTTCCAGTAGGGAGATATAGATATCTCTATGCCTGCAGCCTTCTATGATGGATTCGGTTGACCAATTTATACTGGGCATGTTGAAGTCACCCAAGATCCAGATTGAGCTATTTCTGGGAATCTTTCTTACTGTTGACCATAAATCATTAAGGGACTCCTCATCGTTCTCATGAGGTTTATAAAAGGAAGAGATATATATGTCTCTGATACCTTAAAGGGATATCTTTGCCCAGATCGCATTACTCTTGGAGTTAAGGTCGGGTTGTTCCTGACTGGTGATGGAACGGGAGATAGCTAGCAGGGTCCCTCCTCCTTTGCTATTTAACCTGTCATCCCTGTTAACATTATAATTAAGATGATCCGGGAATATTTCCGAAGAATTTATTTCGGGTTTGAGCCATGTTTCCTGTGTAAGACACAGGATGTCTGGCTTGGTCTGAGAGATTACCTGTTGCAGATCTGGGATTTTATTATTAACCGAGCGGCAATTTATATTTAAGATTTAAGATTTATTTTGTGGTTTTCCTAACAATAGCGCAGACTTTTGCTGTTCGAGTTTTGGTTAACGCGTACTTTCTTCAATGTTACTAGACGACAGCGATTACACGGTTTATTGCTTTATCATTATGTACACACCGTTCTTACTGACAATGACGTAGTGACGTCACCATCTATGTATAGAATGATTGCTTTATTGAAAACCGTTACACTACAGTCACTTATTAATATCTTAGTTAGAAAGTGATTGTTCAAGCGGTTCCGTAGTGTAGTGGTTGCACGCTCGCTTCACATGTGAGAGGTCCAAGGTTCGAGCCCCAGTAGAATCAAATTATTCTATTTGTGTTCTATGTTAACTTTTTGTTTTGATGTAGACATTTTAGTTTAAATAAATATGCTGTTTTATTGTAACCATTTTTTGTTTTTATTATGCCCATGAAATATATGTGTGAGAGGTTGGGGGGGGGGGGTTCGTGAAACACATTAAAACTTTTACAGTGTTTTTATATCAATGAGTACTCAACCCCTATCGTAAATGAGCAACGTAAGAATAAGTTCAGAAACATCTCCCCTTGAAGTTGAGAAAAATATGAAATTACGCTTACAAGATGAAGCAGATTTTTTAAAACTTACACAGTTCTGTTCCATTAATGAAAACTGCACACGGATGCCGGGAACAAAAAAAAGGAAACCAATGTAAATAAAATGAAGTATGAAATATTTGGGGGTTACAACACAAAATCATAGATAATGGTTATTTTGGGGTTATAACACAACATCATAGATAATGGTTATTTGGGGGTTATAACACACAATCATAGATAATGGTTATACCAGTATTTTTTCTATTTTGTTTAAAATAATCGGCCAATATATTTATATTTACAGTAGAAAAAAAACCCGGTCCATGTAACTTCATTGAGTGCCTTTTACACTGAAATTCCCGACGCCCTTTGATGCTTTGCATCAATACTTATCTTGTCATCGTTTAATATAACATGGCATTCATTCTAAGGTATTCACTGGCACAACATTTGTTTGTGCATGAGACAAAAGTAACAGTCTAGACTAATAGTATCTCGTCTTCTTATTGACCCATGTGTGATACAGGATCTGTGGATTATTACTAGGCGTAAAAGTATCTCGAGCAATAGTATATACATTCACTTCTCTGTATCACATCGTGGGGGATCAGTATGAAGCCGTTTAACGAATTTACTAATTATTACGGAGTACCATTTGTCCCGAAAACAGCATAGTATCATGACAAAATTTAGCTATACTTTATTTGATGGCGTCATCTTGTTGACTTTCGTAACGTTACTTATGGTTATTGACTGGATATTAAAATATAATTACCTGATATTATTAGTTACATGGCTTCTTACGGACCCTATACAGTATGATACAGGGTCAGTATATTATATTATAAAACCTATTGGAAGAACACAAACATGATCAAGATTATTGACTTGTTACACACTGACAATGTAACAACTTTACGAAATCTATCCATTTTTGTTTTTTAAAGCTTTTAAACTGACAGCCGACTTATATTATCAAAAGTTTCTCTCTGTGAACTTTCATGTATTTATCTAATTCATATTTTTTTTCTAAACATACAAAAAAACGATAAAATGTATACAAATGTGTTTTATAATTTCAATTTTCTGAAAAGATTTTGATCTTGTTCTGTTAAAAGTTATATACGTCATTGACCGTATGTGAAAATATTGTGTTGTAAAATGTGTGTACTCTTGGGCTTTGAGCCCTATGTTTGTTCAAATAAACTCTATAAATATTATCATATTTCAATGACAGGAGAAACAGATTAGCTATACAGTATTGTATGACGTTATCTTGTTTACTTCCGTGATTTCATTTAACGTTACTAACCGTATATGCAAAGAACAAAAACAAACATTCTGTTCGAGGTAAGTTAACAGTATCTATCTCCCAAAGTGACTTTAGAAGGATCCATATCAATGGAATTGTGATTATCGTGTGCATTGTCATGTTAAAATACAATTGACTGTGTGAAGTGGAATACATTCAGTAAACGAAAAACAGCTGAATGTGCTTAATACACTATAGCGACGTTTGTTTAAAGCAAAGTTATTAATAGTTTATTCTACCTCGACGAGTCGTGATTTTGTTTACTATAGACATCGAAGGAAATCTCATTTGGGCTATTCTGCAATAGCTTTTTGTGGAGCATTGTGTTTTAAAAAAAGGAAATTTCGCGAAATTATACACTGACTTGTTATTTAAACAGTAGATAATGTCGCTTACAGCTAAGTCGTGTTTCGCATAGTATAAATCGTCGTTTTATTCAGGAACTGTGACAAAAGGATCACTAGATGCAGATATATAATTCCATAATTATAACCATGATTGACGCGGTCACAACGTCGCATCTTTCTTATAATCACGAGGTAATTACTATCACTTTCTGTAACACACTCGTTACATCGTAATATTATACTTCGATTGCATTCCCCCATGAAGCCAATTAAGTATTGGTTGTCTTGGTGTTGGGTGTCTTGGCAATTATTGTGTCTGTCTCTGTTAAGTTCAATTTATTATTTGGCTCATGTCTTCAAATTGGACAGCAGTAAAGCTCCATAAATAAATAATATTTATCTTACACAAAAGCTCCGAATATTACCTGAATACATGTTAATGTCTATTAGTATCTGCATTTATAATGTTTTAATAATGATTTAAGAGACTCTGACAATTGTTTTGTTTGAACATGTGAAAATAGTTCATGTTGTCTTCTTGTGTGTAAAGTGATACTATAGGACGGGTAAGTATGTGATTAATGCTAGTGTAAAAGCGGTATATTGAGTCCAATGTAACCCACATATATAATCCATCATCGTATCATAACCCATTGGAAAAATATTAGCTTTAAAACTATCCCACTTTGGATTGTAACACAAATAAATTTCCGACACATTTTGATAAATCTAAAAAGTTTGACATACGTTCTGTAAAGCCAATTGAACATATTATTCGAACAAATACACTCTTTTAAAAAGTGTAAGGTATAAAAATGAGGAAAAACGTTCTTATGCTTAGTTACTTAATAATCGTGTATCTCCTTTATACATTCTCATCTGTTTCGAACCTGTTATTGAAATATGAACCTGCTATTAAATTGTAAACCTGTTGTTGGATTTTGAACCTGTTATTGAAATGTGAACCTGTTATTGAATTGTGAAGCTGTTATTGAAATTTGAACCAGCTATTTAAATGTGAACCTGTAATTGAATTGTGAACCTGTTATGGAATTGTGAACATGTAATTGAATTGAGAAGATATGTACCAGAATAGGAAGCGCAATGAAAATTACTTTTAGTTTGAACACTTTAAAATGGGACAACATGTACAGAATAATCGAAAACTGAAGAATGGTGTGAATTAAATAGAATTTATTCATTTATCGATTATCAATTTTTTAATATTTATACTGCATATTCTGCGTATATATTGGCAAAATAACTACCTTTGTAAAGCATATGCATGTATTAACTAAAACACTGTTTTTTATTAGGTTTAGAACCGTGTCTGTTCCGATTTAAGACAAGTTTGAAGTAAAATTATAGAAGAAATACACAGGAGAAAAAAAAAGGTTGAACATTGTTTCTGTTCAACGTTAACAAGATTACCTTCAAAATAATTGCTTTTTTTTTAACGACGCCAAGTGTTAGGTACGTATCAAATTGGCATCTTGGCTAGAATCAAAACTTTGATGATGTGTGAACGGTATAAAAATCAATTGTTTTGCAAGTTTATCAATACAAGAGTGTGATATTTCTACAAAAGGTGAAATAGCTGTTGTTATCCATTTTTCTCAATTAAAGAAGTCCATGTCGTATATTTTGGAATGTAATAGGCAAATTATTACTGGTGACAACCAAAAAGTAGGGGGCCACATACCTGAGAGCATTACATAGAACTTATATTCATAATTCAGCAAAAGCAAAGTTTGGCATTACCATGTTAGTATTACACCTTTAGATACAGCTTCTCATCGTATCACATAGACTAATTCAGCGTCTTAGATGAACGTACATCTTACCGAATGTGGTATCATAAAGAACTAACGGTATTTAATAATTGAAATAAGTGCTATTTTGAGTTAATGTTCATAACAATTACGAAGTAACTGATTAAACGCATTTACATTTAAGGCATTGATTAATCCGTTTATTTCATACAAACAACGTAAGTGATCACATTTATGATGAAATACAGAATATATTTTATCAAAAGATACGACGCGTTCCACTAACAGCTTCCCATTACTAGACCGGTTTTAATTCAGGAACTTCGAAAACGTTTCCTAGATGCAAATATGTCATTTTATTATATATTGCGAGATTGACGTGGCCGCAATTTGCCAACTCTCAAAGGATTTTTAAGTTCAATACGTTAGGTTAATAATGGCACTTTCTGGAAACATAATCGTACTATCACACTGTGATTATATTAGCCCAAAGATGTGCGCTCAGAAATTGGTTGCCTTGGCAATTTTCATTGTTTTCGCTGTTTCTTTTCAAACTTTAACGCTACTGACATCTGAACGCTTACATAAACTGCATATCAAGCATCGCTCTGTTTAAACAGGACAAGTATCTTCAATCTAAAATATGTTATATGTTATAAAATATATCCTGATAAACACTTTTTTTATTCAATTTATATTCACCAATTAAGAAATAATACAGGATAAATAGAATACACCGAGTGTGTCAGGAAGGAGAAATGTATACGGTTCGAATCAAAAGCATTATATGGCTAGCTAAACCTCCCCCTATTTTTATTTAAGCTTCACCGGATATGTTTTGCAATCCCGATACCCTTATTTATAATTGGTGTATTTGTATTTCGTATTTAATAGCGTTGAAATACTTTTTAACTATCTGTTTAAAAACAGTTATTTTCGCTTAGTTTTACTTATTAACATACAAGAACAATATAGCTCTCGAGCGTTGCCGCCATGACAGTAACAAAATACACAGAAACCTGTTTACCTAATGCTTCTAAACAATACTTCCGACCATACAGGATGGGTTTTTTTGTCAGCTGTTACGTGTTCCGCAATGTGCCGGCGCTTTTAATTGACTTTAAACTAATACGGTTGCTTTTAAACGGCTTAATCTATAACAATGGATGAACATTCGGGCGATGTAGTTCCATATCCTGTTCTGAGCGCCACCTCCTTGGCATTGGCGCCATCTCTTTTGGAAGATTGCAAAATTATCTATGAGATGTGCAGGAAGCCAATATTTTTGTGAATGCAGCAAAGTTTATATGATGGGGAAGCAATCGTTTGATGTCAAAAGTGATTTAATTGGGTGGGAATGTACTCGCCATATAGGAAAAAACAGCGATTTGCTTTTGAAACCTCCACCGTGTCACAACTTATGAAGGTCATCACGTTTCCAAATGGGTTGTTATTGTATGTTTCTTTACAGTTGTGGATGATAAATCAATCTTCGCGGAAGCGCACTACATTGCCCGATGTTTAAACTGTTGTAAACTATGTTGAAGAAAATCGTATAGAACCATGTAGAATTCTCATAATTACTTTCTGGGAACATAGCATCAAAACATCCGGTCCTTAGCGCCATCGCGCAGGTGACATTGGCTCGTTTATTTATGCATCTCAAAAAAAGGTGGCGCCCGTGATGAACGGCCGTGAGGAAGATACTGCGTATAATTTATCAGCAAAATGTTTAAAATATTTTTTACATACATTTAAACCAAATATTGCTTTAAAGACAATTTCGTGGTTTTTTTCTGCCAGTCGAACTACCCACTTGATCGCATTTCGACCTATTTCCCTTCAATAAATTGTTCCCAAATCCTTTTTTTTCTCTAAACAACATCTTCATTTAACGGAATAATATTGTAATAAATTAGTAAAGAGTATTTCTCTATAATATTCTTCAATTTAACACTCACTGACCATTAGAAAAAACATTGGCCAAAAATATATGGTTGCATTGTATACGATTCGTCAACGTAATAATTGTGTGATTTATCGTTGTAATACCTCTCTGGGTTTTGGCCGTTTCAATCTCCTACGCATTCTAATAAAGCAATCAAATACAATGATAAACATCGAATGAAATTGTTGTTAAGATAATTAAGGGCAGCGAGATTTAAATCAATTGTGAGCTATACAACCAAAACGAAATTTACTGACAAAGATTGGTCAAAGTACTGTTTGTATTTTTAAACCGTAAGATTCCAATAAAAGATTACTAGCATGTTCGTGTTTTCATTCTTTTCTATAATAGTGAAAATGTATATATTTCATTCAATATAAACCATGACACGATAGCTTATACAATCTTCTGTTTGTTGTCAACAATGTAAATAGAGGAATAATCCGCAAGGCAATATTGGACATTTATTTTTTACAGCGAGTGCACAGTACCGTGTTATTTGCATACGTTATTATTAGTAACCAATTGATTTACATTTCAATTACATGAAAGGGTACAACCAACGTAAGACATAAATGCAACTATAGTATGCTGATTTGTACTCTTTTATAACAGTTTAAAAATGTAACGTCTTAAATTTGATCGTGGTCATGTCCATCATTATTTTGCATGGTAATTGTATATTTATGGTTTTTAACTAGGATCATTTAAATTTATTACTCTACGATATGCGCCGTTCGCATGTCTGAAAACTTTAAAAAAGCCGCGCTCTGTGACAGGGTGTTTTAATGCATGTAAGAGCTGTGAATGTAAAAGTGCATCCCTTCAGTGGTTTATAATCATGGTATTGCCTCCGTTTATGACGTTCGATAGTTCAATATTGCCAGAGTACAAGTATGTAACAATATTGATTTAAACATTCAATAGAGATATGTCTTCAATTATATGAAAACGTGTATAACTTACAACTATTAAACACTTTACACCACACTAGATATCGAAATAAAATACAAAAATAAAGCCTTGTATTTACACGATAATATATTTGGATGCATATGATATATAAATAAATCAAGAACTTTATGATATCTATTACCTGTAATAAACGACAAACGCCTCATGGCGGGAAACGGGTGATTGCCAGATGTATCCAAAATGTCCAGACGATAAGCCTCGCCTCGGATCTTGTAGATCTTTCGATGGAAGTCCTCAATCGTCGGCGTATAGGTTTCCTCGTACTTGTTGTTCAAAAATCTCGACACAATTGCAGTTTTCCCCACTTTGCTCGAGCCCAACACCACAAGTCGTCTGCAGTTCTCTTCAGGCGCGTTTTCGCCCTGTTCCAAAAGCGCCATTCCGCGCAGGGTCGGCTCCGCTGTTGCCCAGCACAAGCACTTCGTGGAAACAGTATCAGCGCTCTCGTCTGCGGTCGACAAATTCCACGGTCGGCTGCAAAATGACATGGTGTTCATATAGTTGCTGACTACTATATCCTTAGGTATATATTGATTAATTCACGTACTTCTGTTTCTAATTATCCGTTCTGCGGGAAGGCATGTTTGTGCGCATAATTTCCATATCGACAAGGACACTGGGTCATCTCTACTGGATTTGTAAAATACAATACACAAATATAGTACGTGTTAGCTAATGGTGCGCTAATCTGTTTTACTCAAATATTGGGATTTCTTTTATTAATGAACTTGCATCCTTGTATCTTTTCATTGAAGTCAAATACTAAACTATTAAATAAACTACATTGTATATTATTGTTTTATTTCCCTGCACATTCAGCAGAAAACGCTAATAACAGAATTCGAGTTCAGTTCCATCGAGAAAGATATCTAGTTAAAAAAACACAAACATCAATTTTTCATCTAAAATAAATCTAATTATTTTGCTCACATCTCTAAAAACGTTTCGCTCATTTTTTCCGCATCGAAATACAATTATAATTTACAAAAGTATTATCATTATACAAATACATACACTGCACACAGATTTGTCTTGCCTAAATCCGACTATAGTATAATTAACGCTACACAATTATTTGTCTGACGAAATGGAATATGTCACTGCAAACGCTCACCCTTTTGGTGCAAATGCTATAAATATTTACGTTCCGTTAGCAACCGCATTCTCTTGTGAATTACAATCTGATAATCACTAAACAAGTCTGCTAGGAATATCTGAAATGATGTCCGCGTATTTTTCAGACATAATCCAGGCAACGTGTATAGTAGTGACATCGTTGCGACCATGGCACGCTTAAATACTTTAATACCATTATCGAGCAAGCATTTATTTCTTGGGGAAATATCTATGAAAATGCCGTATAAGCTCGCTCTCGGAAATAATGACCATAAACGCTGCATGCCTTCCTAGAGAAATGAAAGCGGGCTTACATTAGACCATGGAGTTGGCGATAGGTCAGTAATTACTGGCAAGGACATCTCTCCGGTCTTACACCATAAAGCTCCTCTTTTTGACTGATTATGCGCAATAGTGTTTTCAGACCTTTGGCAACGCTGAATAATTGTGCCGTGCATTTTATACCAATATTAATTATTGAAGCAAATACGTGTCAATGTCAATCTAAATGGTATAGGAAGACATGCGGATTCTATACTGTTCCATAAACACATAATCACAAAAAGATGGAGTTGAAAGAAATTAAAAAATATATCGTTCATCCTTTCTGCTTTTTTTATGGGATCGATTTATTAAAAGAGTATAATTGGCTGTTAAATGTGTATGTGACATCAGGCGAGTCTGATATGGCGTAGGAATCATGTCGCATTTTAACGTCTATTGGACCAGTCTGATATCGCATGCAATATTAACCAACCAATGATATTACAGTTTGATCTATTCTGCCACTATTTTTACTTCAAGTAAAATAAAACAATCAGATATTTAGCTATTTACAAAACAGCGCAATATGAAAATGAGACTTATGACGTCAGCATGGATCGATCTGTTAAAAAATTACACAAACTAAAAGATTTCTAAACAAATCACATCGCAGTGGGCGGAGTTTATTTGTGTTATCGGTCGATGGTATAATACTTAAAATATTGGTTTAGTGCGTTCAACGTAATTGTGCACTAGTGGCATTATAGTATGATTTATCGCGTTGTTTTTAAAGCTATCATCGAATAAAGGACGTTGCATGCCTTCATGAAAGCATCTTTAGCTTACAACGGAGTTCAATCGAATATAAGTAATGTTCAACGATAGTCAAACATCCGTGTATTTTTTATAAACCCAGTGTACCCGCTTTCTTAATCCTATATCTGTTGTAGAAGTGCACGTTCGACATATCATAACACTTGTTCAACGTATTGTATCACTTATCTATACACGAGTATACACATTATTAAGTTATGCTATTCAATGTAATCAAGAGCTATTGTTAAAGGTGCGAGATATATTGTTTTAAAAGTCCTCAAGAAGATTCTTTGAGGAAATTGAACACTGGTATAGAGTAATCCCAGCCGAATTTAAAAAAAAATACCTAATACATGTATATTATTTTATAAACTCAAACCCGAATTTTAGAAACAATATATATGCATTACAAAATAGAGGATATTTGTTGGAGTTGATGGAATATCGAATTTAATTCACGAGTGATCGTATAAAATAATATTTATTCTATGATCAAGTGTACATTAAAATCGATATTCCACCGACTCTAACACATTTTATTTTTATTTTATGCTTACAAGTGATTAATTTTATATTTTTGCCAAAGAGTAGTTCCGGTAAAACAGTGAAAATTATCGATAATTCTCACTGTTAATTTTTACTGTTTGAAAGAGGTAATTATCAGTTTTAATAAACTGATATTTCTCTATAAACAACCGGAAAGCATAAAACCAAATGTAATAAATAACACTTACTCGGGTGCAATTAGCATGTTGAGCAGCAGACGATCCCGAGATACCGGCATGTTTGAATAGCAATCCCGGAGGAGATGAGCCAATCTGAGTGCTCCGATCGGTTGATCTTATGCACTTTCTGTTTCCATTCAATTGTTGGTGAATTTGTTTATATTATAATATTCTCGTGACGCCAGATCAGAGATATACAAGACACATTATGTTATACGAACAGTTCACGAGCTTATTTATTTTTTGTAATGTGTGTCGTTCTGTAACTTTCTTCGGATTGAACCATTTATATACACACTTCGCGTGTCTTAATTCATAATATACAAATAGACTTAAGTGTTGATAAAGCAAGTTATAAAAACTGTAATCGCGTTTCTCCTTTTTTTATCATCGATTTATCAAATGCCAGAATATTCTTGCAAATCATCAGTAAAGAAAGATATGGTATGGCACTCAAACACACTGTTGTAATTTGGTTCAGTCTGGACCAAGTGTTCCGCGTTATATAGCACCAAACAGTATCTGTTTACTTTGGCAGCGCATTTGGGTTCTTCAGTAACACAACGAATGCAAGCGTGTGATAACAGAGCCCGAAACATGTGCGCTTTATTGTTTAAAACTGAAACGAACCTCTGTACGCAATAATGTTGTGTATGTTTATTTTAAAGCTGCACAGACACAGTGGAAATTGTATTGTATTATTTAGAAAGTAATGTTCATGTATAATATCAATCGATAAATAGTAAACATATACGTTTAATAATGTGCATGCTTTAATCAGTTACACAGGTGTATTTCAATATGTACATATTAAAGGTTCGTATGAATAATTGCAACACATAATAATTAACAATAGGAATAATTGCGTTCTTTGTAGTTCGAAGAGAAGAATTATTGTTGTTATGTTTTCAAATATGATTTGAAATGGATAGTGTGTGTATGCTTGTTGTTACTCACTTATGTATCTCTGTCAAATAATATATGAGTACATATAAGGTGACAAACGTGTATGCAACCAAAATTAAGAAGGTTCCGCGTACTACGCAATGGTCAAACATAGATTGATTCAGCGCTTCCTTTAATTGATTATTTGAATTTGTCTTAATCCAATGTGCTGGTAATAGAAATCCCTGTTTACAAAAGAGACAAATGAGGCATCTTGTCCGAGGCATTTTGCATTTTGCACCCATCCCTTATCCCACCGAAGACGTGGATAGACTGTTCGTAAACAGTAGAAGCATATACACCTTTAAAAATGTGTGGAACGTGTGTTAATTGTTGATTATAAAAAAAAGTTTCTCTCTGCCTCTTGCGCATGTAAGGCGTACGAGAGCGAATCAATCGACCGACTGACGTTGTTTCTGACGAAATCTTGATGTGCATCCGTGATTTATGAAGACGTTTAGGGTGTTTAACTCTCTTGGTGCGGCTTTACCGATCGTTATGTGTATACAACTCAAACGAACAACCAGCCTTGTAATCGAATAAGTAAACATCACATCAGATGTTTAACTAATAGTTCCCTTCAGCATCAGTGCTCACATTGTTAATAGACAAATAACACGTCGCAAATTAAAGTGGATTTCAAATATAAAAAACACCGTTAAATCGACAATTTCAAAGTAAACGTATAGATATTTTCGGCAAAATTTCAGTTTAAAATTGAAAAAATAACTTCAGCTGAAGGGAAACGAATAGCTATATTATGACATATGGTCGTTTATTTATGTATAGGAACCAATTGCAAAACAGTGTCACATAAAACAAATGCACAAGACACAAAATATCAACTAAGAAAATAAAACTGGGGTCACTGCCTAGGGACGGTTGGTGCAGGTTTATTTACACGCGTTTGTTAATTATGTATTATCGCTAAAGTTTAAGGTTCGGTGCGCTATTCAAATGGTTTAAACCACTGTGCATTTGCCATTCCAATACGATGACCCCAGCGTTAATCATTATATGTTTAGTGTGGTGTTGTATTGTTTTCAATCCTGATACTATTTCTTTAGTTCCATTAACCCTATATTATTGAGCTCCGATATTAACACTTACCACATAGCTTTTCATTTAAAGGACACATAACAAATTAACTTGTCTTGTTGAGGATTTGTCTTACAATGTAAAATTGGCTATTTCGATTATTTCCCCAAGGCTCAATGTTAAAATTACCTTAATCTCTCATTATGAAAATATAAATGTTCAGTGTTTGAATACAGCACAATTCTCTTCACATTTTAGTCATTTTAGAACAGTTGGAGGCGGATTAAGACCAGCAAAAATAAATTAAAACAATAATGTAAAAACGTAAAAACATTTAAGTTGAGAACCATTATAAAACATGTGTGCAATTATTTAAAAAAATAAATAACAAGAACAACAATGAATAATACCATTAAACAGCTTTGTGTTTGTAACTAATTTCATGAGTTCATTTATAATATATCAGTAATTGTTTTAAAAAAAACTCGCTACAACTTTAGGAAATGCACACTTAACACGGTTTTTATGTATATTAATAATTTGTGCATACTTCTATAGTTTACATTTTACATATTTCTGAAAATAATTAGTTAAAATTAATTTTTAAACAAATCATCGACAAACAGTGTAGAGCTTAACATAATTGTGATTTGTACTCAGCGTATGTCATCCACACAATAACACTGTTGTTTGAATTGTTAGCATAAGCCAACAATACCGTAATGTACGTGTGCCGCTTACGATATGTTGTCCATCACCGAGTCCGAATGTCACACGTGTTATGTTTTTTAAGTTTCTTCTGACAACAAAATAGCCCAAGTCTAAATTTTATTGCAAAAAAATATTTAAAAAAATATCAAAGTACACTAAATAATATCAACATGGAAAAGTACAAAGTCAACAAAACATACAACAAAGTGACAATAGTGAAAAATTACACATGTAGTATTCGTAAATAAACAAGAGCACCGTCAAGCGGATGCCAACGCTCGGCGGCTGTGGGTGCAGTTTTGAATAATAAAAAAAAAAAAAAAAACCNAAAAAAAAAAAAAAAAAAAAAAAAAAAAAAAAAAAAAAAAAAAAAAAAAAAAAAAAAAAATGACCTTGACCTTTGACATTGAAGGATGACCTTGACCTTTCACCACTCAAAGTGTGCAGCTCCATGAGATACACATGAATGCCAAATATCAAGTTGCAATCTTCAATATTGCAAAAGTTATTGCACAATGTCAAATGTCAAGACGGCGGACGAGCTGGCTATGACAATACCTCGGGTTTTCTTCGAAAACAGCCGAGCTAAAAATGAGGTTGATTCATAATAGTAAAAAACATATTAAGAGTAAATTATTAAATGTATATTATTAATTTATCGGCATTATATATAAATTTGGCAATATTATATAAGCTGGTACTACCTTTCTTCGACAAGAAAATAGCAAGAGGTATTTTGATGACAGTTTTCAAATATGTAAGCAACCAAAAAAATACATATGTGATTGAGCATATAACTTCTTATATTGTATCAATAATAAACTCCCTTGACATTTGGTATTATATTTCACTATTACAAGTAAGTTAGTTTTATAAAGGCATAATGTTGCATTGTACCTTTAAATAAACTTCTTCTGTGGATTTTATTCAGTAACAAATGTTAATAATGTTATATTAGACATATATGTGTACATAGTTATTGTGTTAAATGGACGTCAAAAATTAATTCATGTTAATAAATATTCATGTGCCTGACATATATATTGCATTCGTCTTCATCATGATTATCTAACAACGTTAATTTGTATTCCTTACACTTTATATATCAATAATAACTCGTTGAACATTCGGGCAAGTTTGCATTAAATCAAGGTTTGGTAATGCACGGTAAAAAAAACAACATGCATTTAAGGATTTTCATATGTGAAATGTTGAATTATAATATGTTTAATAAACCCAAAATAGTCAAGCTGGTATGTTGATGTTATTGTTTATAATATGCTGTAAAATGGTAATCAAATTTATAAATATATAGAGATATATACTAGTTTCAACACCTTTCTCACTCATTTTCTTAAGTTTGCATTCGATCAGGGTTTTTTTTGTTTGTTTTTTTTTTAAATTGAAAAAAAATGAATGTTGAAATGGTCATGTTATGCAAGGGCAAATTACTAGTAAACAACATTGGCAACCCTGATTTGTTATTTTACTTTTCTATAATTAATTATTGTAAACAAGCGCAATATTAATAATTTGCAAGTGTAAGACGAGACGTAATTTAACAACATACTTCATTAGATATAAAAACAAACTATTATTTACTATCACCCTATACACATATGTCATAACTGAGATGCATATTTTACCGGGTATATTTAATTAACATTAACGTTCTGTGAGATCGACATGTCGTTTTCATATACAAAGTTTGGTTTAAAATTAAGGGAAGTAAATGCTACTTCCAAGTATCAGCATTTCTATACAGAGTTATGCCTGTGGATGCTTCATGTGTCCGCCTGGACTTGAATCATAATAACAACATCATCAATGTCAGGTTACGGCCTGAATGTTGAAATAGATCAATTAAAAAGCGGTTTAACGTATGAATTTATATACGGGCGATTTCATTCAATAAAAAACAAATAATATATGAGCCTCTGTGAAAAAGGGGTTAAATACGTGTGCGTTAAGTGTCGTCCAAGATTAGGCAGTCCGTACAGGCTAATCAGGGACGAAACTTTCCGCTTTTATTGTATATTGCGTTTTAAGGAAAACTCTTCCTAACGAAAATCCAGTTTAGGAGGAAAGTGTCGTCCCTGATTTGGCTGTGCGGACTGCACAGGGGAAAATGGGACGACACTTAACGCACATACATTCAACCCCCTTTTCACAAAGCGATGTCCAATTATGTATTCATTGATATCTGCGGGCATTGCCATATTTAGTTTAAACCTATTCATTTTAGATCGCTTGCATAGAAAGCCTAAGGCTTATTTGAAACGCTCTCGAGTCCGTTTCCTGGGACTAGAACCAGTACTTGGTGTCTATGGGTGAGATCTTAAAAACACTGGGGATAGAACCCATGACTTCCCGGTCGCTAGGCGGACACCATATCCACTACGCCACGGCGATCCTCAAATATTGCCATATTTTTCAAGCGGTTTGTGCGATCCTCACTCGTGGATAAATCGAAAGAATCGTCTGACAAGTATTGGTCCTACCATCGAAAAAGTATCACTTAGGCTAAAACGTTCGACACAATCGAGCTTTTTCAATTATTTTATGTGTCTATATTTACATTCGAAACTATACTTGGTTATCTTTATTGTTTAGAATATGTTCTTGTAAGACTGATATCTGCTTAGGGTTATCTCGATAAACGTTGCGATGCATTTTAGCTTTAGTTAAACAAGGACATTGAGACGTTGAGTTATGTCCCTTTATATTTTAATTACACAAGTGGCACAGCAGTTTCGCAGCAGTCACAACCTGTTTGAGCATATCCGATTTCAACCGAACAATATTCTGTTCAATATTGAATATTGTTAAAACAATATACATTATATGTGTGTGTGTGTGTGTGTGTGTGTTTGTGTGTGCGTGTGTGTTGGTATTCATAACATTCCGAGGTAATTCATTGGAAAACACACGCACTTACCGAGGTACCAAGAAATACCGAGGTACTTTTTCCGATTACCTTGGTATGTGTTCCTCTGTTCGTGCGTAAAACGACATATAAAGACACACCTGGGGGTAGGGGGATACCTCGGAATAACGTTGGAATGCCGGTGTACCTCGGAAAGGGTGGGTACCTCGGTATGTTGTCTGTATATCGGTGTGTGGACCTCGGATATATATTGACACACAGACGGACACACACACACACACACACACACACACACACACACACACACACACACACACGCACACAAACACACCTCGGTCTGTGTACCTCTATAGGTTAGTAATACCGTGTTGTGTGTTCAATAATGACAATAACTACACTTTAACAGAAAACATATTTTATGGATTTAAAACATGAACATAGTTTGTCCATTTCCCACCACATAATATAAAATGTTAAAATGTACATCGAGCTAATGAAGTTGTCGAATGACGGTAAACACAATTTACATCACAACACATAAAGGTAAATAGCATAAATCTAGTAAACTAAGTTACTATAAAATTAGAGAATAACGTATGAACAGATCACTTGTATGTTGGAAAAGAGCTTATACATTTTAAACTTAGTTTCAAAATACAAACAGCACGAAATCTTCCAAATGTGTCTTTATAAGTATAACACTAACAAGTGCATATGCGTTGTAAAATGATATTTCATTACAGGTGTTCAACTTCCATGCAAGCGCTAATACTTTTATCAAAGAACATATGTTTGAATGCAACTCAAAATTCTTAAAGAACTACTTTTTCGCTTCGCCCTTGTTAGGAAGATCGTAACATGCCCGCATCATAAGATCGAAGTAACTGTCGTCGTCAACAGTTGCACTGACACCGGCGTAGTAATTCATGAATTCCTCTCGCGTGACTTTTCCATCCGGATTATCTGGTGTGTCGATGCTGTCCAAGAAGTGCCGGAGCACCTGTTCCTCCGTCCATTCACCGGAAACGTACTTTGGATGTCGTTTGGCGTTGGAAGAATAAACAACTGAATATAAAAAGTAATGTTTGTTTTTAAATTTTGAAGCAATATGGTTGTTTGATAACAATTCTATGTGTAGTTTCTCCAATGTTAGAAAATAGCATCACCATTAAATAAAAAAAAGTATACACATAACAAATATGTAACTAAAACAACAACAACTACAAGTACCCCTTCTACTACAACAACAACAACACATAATAACTACAACAACAACTACTACTGCAGCTACTACTATAACTTCTTCTTTGCGAATACTTTCGTAAATTCAAATCATCGATAACAACCAGGCTCGTTCGTGCGATCACACAAACCATTCAATCATATCTCTCCATAGGAAGCAATATTAACGTTGCAATCAAGTAGTCAAGCTTCTAGTATTTTGTCATTTTGTCGATATTTAATTTGCAGTGAAATCAATAGGCTCGGTGTAAACAGCTTTTAAATATGTATGAGCTATTAAACAGATACTGCTACATAGGACAACTATTGATATTGGGATCAACTGTAAAATTATCACCAACATCAAAAGAAGTTATTTGTAAACCACGGCATCCATGATGTCCCGCGGCAAATTGATTGGTCAAAGCAAATCTTTATGGTGTACGGACCGGTTCAAAAGTCTGAATCGTATCATACGGTTTAGCTAGAACCGTATTAGACGGTTTATAAACCGTATGATACGCTTTAAACCGTATGATACGCTTTTAAGACTTTTGGACCGGTTCGTACGTTAAACCGTCTGATCCGAAACCGTACGATACGAATCGTATCAGACGGTTTATGACGGGTATTATTCGGTCCGGTTTTAAAGTCTAAACCGTCTGATTATGGTGTACGGACCGGTCCAAAAGTCTAAACCGTATGATACGATCGTATCAGACGATTAAGCTAGAACCGTATCATACGGTTTAGCGTAAACCGTATCATACGGTTTACACTGAGTATTTCTATTTTTGAATTGAATAATACATTGAATAATACCCGTCATAAACAGTCTGATACGATTCGTATCATACGGTTTCGGATCAGACGGTTTAACGTACGAACCGGTCCAAAAGTCTTAAAAGCGTATCATACGGTTTAAAGCGTATCATACGGTTTATAAACCGTCTGATACGGTTCTAGCTTAAACGTATGATACGATTCAGACTTTTGAACCGGTCCGTACACCATATCTGATACCATCGTATCAGACGGTTTAACTAGAACCGTATCATACGGTTTTGCGACTATAAATAGATTTATTAAAGCGCAATTGCTCACCAACAGTCAAGCATATGCACAACTATAGGTTAGCGAGGTCAATTGTGAATATTACAAATATTATAAAATCTGAACAAAAAAGCATATCATATTTACTTATTAAATTTGAAGATTAATTGTCCTGTTGCTACACTACGGACGATAATATGGTTTAGTGACAAATCGTCTCAATCATTCAGATATCCTAAATCTTATTCACATCCGGAATACATCGATAATTAAAGCAATATTTTCATATTGCTTTAGAAATTAGTTTTTGAAATCTGATAACAAACAATATTGTTTATTTTACGTCGATAGCAATTACCATTTATTTACATAATGCTACGTCTCACTTATTGTGTCAATATTTATATTTTCTGTAAAATCAATAAGCGCTGCTTGATATAACCACGGCCGTTTATTTTATGTTTTATATGCAGAAATCCAATCTGATACAAATCAAATCCTAACCTTCGCTCAATTATTTTATAGGATCGACGACGTTTAGTAGACCTTTCGATCAAATATTAATATAACAATCGTAATAAGGCATGTTTTGACTCAAATATCAACATTAAATCATACGTACTAAAAAGTCCATATAGAGTTTGATACTGAAAATATGAAAATAAAGCGCTTCGACAAACAACTATACAGTCTTACTCTTAAGATCTTCGATAGAAATGACGCCGTCCGCGTTAAAGTCCAATCGTTTAAACGCTTCTTTGACGACGTTAGCCCTTGCCTTAGATATCGGTGGTCTAAGCGTGGAGACAAGCTCCACGAAATCGATCTGGTTGTTTTTATTCCTGTCAAACGTTTCAAACAACAGGTGCAAATCCTCCTTGTTTACTTTGACTCCGTAGCTCTTCATACCGCGCTCAAGTTCCTGAAAACACAGGCGTTGGGAGAAATCGTCGTCCATATGGCGGAAAACAACGGCAAGTTCCTTCATGGCTCCAACACCTTTATTTAAGCACTGTCTTCGTATTTGCTCTATCATCCTCTTCACGCGCATTTCTCTGTACATGTTATCAAACAAGTACACTCTGTTCATATCACTATCACTGAGTTTCACTTCATATTAATACCTTAGTGTTTTAATATATAACTTCGAAATCAAATATCCTTTTTATGAAGTTAGTTAGTTTTAAATATGAACTGACATCAATTATAGTACCATGTTGCTGTAAAGTTGTATTATATATGACTCATACAAAAAGAGACACATTACAAACATCACGTTATGTCTATGCGCACTCTTCATCACTTCGTATCGGAAGATTTTCACAAACGGCAATATCACGGTATCGACAAACGAGTAAAGCGGCGGAAAATAATTTGAAATCAATATATTGATCAATTTGATGTCACCTATATACAACGATGCGCTCAACGCTTAATAGGTTAACATTAATGTAAAAAAATTACATCAAACACGTATGATACTATGCCTGCACCAAAGGTTATCAACTTCTGTAAGTTTAGCGTGATGTAACAGAAAAGTAAAATCGCGCATTTGCTAAACAGTAAATTAATACGAGTAAGCTTTTTTTCGACACTTTTTTATAAGGCAATATTCATATTTAATTTAAAACTTAAATTTAATATTTGTTTTCAGTTCCCTTTGCAAAAGTATTGCTCAGAATGAGTAATCACGTGATAGTGAAGATGGCCAAGTCCATGCCGTTTTATACACATTATTACTTTTGTTTAATTGTAAAATGATGCTCACTTTCCAGCCATATCAGTAAGAAAGTGATAAGCGTTTATTTCGTTATAAAATTCGTTTTATATCTCGACTTTACTCGCTGCAAAATGTCTAAGTGGAGCTGTAATTATGTCATCCCGCTAAGACATTTGCAGCGAGAAAAGTCGAGATATAGTGCGAATATTAATACGGAATAAACGCTAGTCACTTTCTTGCTGATATGACTGGAAATTGAGCGGCATTCACAAAATAAATACAAGTAATAAAGGGTATAAAACGTCGAACATACCGGTCTTGGCATGGACGTCGCCATCTTGACTATCATGTGATAACCCCCTCTGATTGCTGTCCAATGCAATAGTGCGATACAGTATCTGCAAAATGTCAGTGTAATTACCGTTGCATTTAAAAAGTATCTGTGACATGTGTCGCAATAAAAATACACATATTCTTTGCGAATAAAAACCATACATATTCGTTCAGAGGAGCAGAAACGAAAAGATATAATGGGGTACTTATTCAACACAGACTATGATTTCTGATTGTAGTAATGGCTCAAAATACATGAGATGACAAGTACCATATATAAAAAATCACTCAAATTTATTACTGGGATGATGATTAAGAATATTATTAATTTACTTGTTTGTGATAAATTCGGTGTATTTATTTGTAAATACCACGAACATTTTCAATATTAAAATTTTGGCATAAAATAACATTGTGAGTATTTTATTATTACAAATTTATATAACTATAATTTATTATTCGGATTATTAGTAATTGTATACTATAATATGTTGCTTTGTTTCATTATTTTTAATAATTGTCCATTTTATGTTGCTTTTAGAATGAAGATTTGGCAAATGATTCTAGTTCAGTACCTACTAAGACTAAACACATACATTTTGAACTGTGTATTCCTCTACATCTATGATTGATATTTTCTTGTCCTTGATTATAAGTGACATGTTCCCTGTTCACATGTGTATCGGATTAAGGGAGACTGACGAGCATCAAGTCATATCCCTAATGAAACCTCATGTGGCTCATACTCAGGACAAGAACACAATTAGTGAGAAAACTACAGTGTATAAACACCACTGGTTTGTACAATTCAGGCTACCAAAGCAATCATTATTGAATATAAGAAAAAGTCCAGTTTAAATATAGATATTATATAAACCATGACATTTTGTTTTGAAAAATTATTTTAGAAAAACGACTTGTGACTAGAGGTATTTTTTGGGTTTTCCGAGGGAACAACACTAAATTGTATACATTCCTATATTCTACTTGCTACATCTCAATTACTGTCATAGATGCCTTTATGTGTAAATACATACCACATAAATTATTTTTCATCAGTATTTATGTTCATAAAAGTAAAACTTATAAATAAATGGTAAAGAACTTCAAATGTCTGAGAATCCTGAACTTTTTCTTTACGCTAGTGTTTTCTTTCTACCTTGTATCGAGTGAACCGAAATAAATCATCCGAACAAAAAATCTATCATATACGAGTTCTAGAGTTTCCCTATACCATCACGCCATGGCAGAAGGTTTTATATTAAATATCAAATTTAAAATGGCAAGCAAGAGGGGCTCTGATTTACTGCAAGAGTTGAAGAAAACTCAAAACCTCTCTCACACACATGGTGGCATTTAACATCATGCTACATATGCGTAACAAATGTTTTATGTTTGTTATACATGTATTTTCCATATCGCCCTTTTTGAACCACAATAATGACGTTTATGGCGTGTGATGCTATTTTTAACAAGGCCCAAATTTAGGTAAAATGGCGCATTTGTTCGTTCATCAAAACGTAAACATTCACGCAGCCGGTTGTGAAATGTTTGTGCTGCATTCTTTTTCAATAGTCAAAAAATTACGTGTTTTCGAATCAAAAACATCGACATGCACGGACTTCAGTAAATAACATTTTGCGAATTGGTCAACTTTGGTAAGTTAATTCAACAATAACCAAAATAAACATATATGGTCTGACCTAAACACACAACTTTATGAATCAGCATTTGCAGTTAAAATATTATATACAAGTATACAAGACCGCTTTGAAACAAAGTGCTCGATATTATACTTTTTAAGAATAGCTAGATTCCTTTTTTTCTCTCGAGCATTTTGACGTGCTATGTTAATTTGCACATATCAGTTACAAAATGTGATAGAAAGTAACATTTGATTGTCAAATAAACATGAGTTTATTGTTAATGGCATATTCATGATTATTTATTCAAAGTATTTACAAATGGGCATATATTTTCGATGGCAAGGCCTCCAATATAAATATTGCAAGGCGTGCAATATTTACGTTGGTAGAATGTCAAAAGATTTTTTATAACACATGCTTCGTTGGTGTATTCTAATAAGATGCAGTGACATTTGATTCATAAAGCATAAGTTATGGTTCATTGTTTTCCCGTAAGTGTCGTTTGTGCCTTGTGTCGTGCTTGAGATTGTATCAATATTAAACAAAGCAATCGATCTAAACGACGCGTTGCCATGGCTGTAAATGTCACGCTATGCATACACATTGACTTATTTAGATAAATGATACCGACCTGGACATATTCAGTGTTCTTCTGTCTCTAGACATGAAACAGAGATACATTTTTGTCAAATAATCCTATTATATTTTTTATTTTTATTTTTTATATTTATTTTGTTAGTGATTAGACTTAAATAACAATATAAAAAGTGCGTTATAATGTTAGCAACAGCTATTACTATCAAAACTTACTCAGTTATTGTTATTATCTGATCTAATAGTCCTGTAGAAAAGTGGCCATTTTTCACTAGATCCGTCATTCAGGTGTATATTAAAGGTTAAAGTAATTGCATATGGACATGTTTCTGAATCCAAATGATGCCAAGCTGGTATCATTGTGGGTGTATAGAACTTCAAGATGGCGTCCAAAGTGGCTGCCATTTTCAGTCTGTTTGGTTTAACGTATAGAAATGCATTATGTTATGTATCATAATGACATTATGATATTGTTATACATATTATATATGAATAAAGGAGTGCAAACTGATGTAATATTAAACAATGATGAAGATGGCGTCAAAAATGGCTGCCAGAATGGCTGCTAAACAATTGCTGCTTAAACCAATATAATAGTTTTGAGAATCTCTAATATCTCCCTCATTGTGCTTCCTAGATGATCACTAACGATAGTATCAGGACAACATAGAAATGTTACAACAAACACATAACAGTTTCATATATTCGCATCTTCATACAGATACATTTTGATATGCACTTACATACACCTCACTATTATTCGCTAAAGGCATGCAACTTAACAACCATACGCCTATGAGCTCAAACTTTGCTACGCATACACACATTGACATTGACATTGAAATTGATACGCATGCATTCAACGCCGAACATAGACCACCGATTGAATGAACAGTCACTTTTTATGTACCGCAGGATCATACTTGTATTCTAAATTTGAAGCCAACATCCTGCGTTTAAGTTATTCAATTCAAAAACTGTTGAGTAACAAAATGGTATGAAAATATAAAATACTATGTTATGTAGTTTTTTCTTCCTATTGACTCTACCTTTTCTTATTAAGCTGAAGAAACACTCATCCATTTTTTCTTTCTTTCTCATGTTCGGCGGAAATAAAACAACAAGAAAAGTAACGTGTATTCAAACACTTTACACTTATACATGGGAAGTAACTTTTATTAACTGTTATTTACTTAAGTCGGAATATAATTATGAATTATACTTAATTTAATTGTGAAGTCCATGGTTACCCGATGGAAATCAAGTTATAATGTAAATCATTTTTGCTAAACGAATATATATATATATATGCATGATGTTGTAACCTCGTGATATATCTATTATGCAGTACATTTGAAGGTAAGGTATGGCTCCTTAGTTTCATTGTCTTTAATGTCTTCATGTAAAGGTAAAATAATACAAGTAAGGGATTGGTGTAGATAATATTTGATGGGCTTTACAAAATGATATTCAGAGAGACAATAATTCCAGTGTTTATAGCATTATTTTCAGATCCCAAGGAGTGGAATTTTAACTGCAATTATTGGAAGAAGCGACCATATTAGCAGACTAGCTGAAATAATTCGCGTTCAGAATAAATCTGAACGCTGAAACTCCGGTCTGTAAAATCCATAACGAAAATTAAAAATACAATACTACTATGGGAATTACATTATGTACAAGAGTATATATCTAAAATCTACCCGTTGTTTGAAAAATATGAACTTAAATCACAAAAATTACCCGTATTTCATTCGAAATCATTGACATGAAACGATCGTTTTCTCAAAGGCAACCATTTGGGCATTTTGAATAGAATTATTTAGTTACGATGGGATCGATGATCTGTACCATAGTTATTTCGTACCTATTACTTTTGGGGTAATCAACTATTATTAACATTGTTAAAGGTAGTTAAAAACATTCTTTCGCTTCCTCGTCTTCTTATGATTATTATTTGCAATTTCATTTCTTACTGTTTTTCGCATATTGCACACTTAATTTTTTTGTTCGAGCTCAGTTACAAACATAGTTGAATGTAACCTCCACCAAGGGACATAACATGAACCTTTGCTACAAGAATTTATATTAGATGAAACAGACTCAAAATATAGTTTATTAACAGGTAAATTTCGATATATTTTGCTTAATATATACTATATAGGCAAAGTTCTTTGATAATAGTCACACATATGTGTGTATTTAAATTCAGGAGTGATGCGACCGAAATTCGTGTCGGAACTCTCGCTATTTAAAAGATAGAGCGGACTTTTGATGCCGAGAGTCTGCCAAAGCAAAAATCATCAAAAGACTCTATGGCGGCAATTTATATTGACTAATTAGCAGACATCCTGTGTATAATCTTCAATTGTATCTCCATTAATTCACGTTTCAACAATCATAAAATCATTATATTTTAGGTTGAACAGATGTAAAATAATGGATAAAGGTATGATTATGTAGCCACATAGGTCGAAACGCTGAAACGGTGTCCATCTTGGACACCATCTTTGATTTCTCAAAACCCTCAATGATGCCAGTCTGGCATTATTCGGATTCTTGACTGGAAATATGTTTTTAAACAAAAATCCATTAAACATTAACTATACACCCCAAGTCCGGGTCTATTTCATATTCTGGGGAAAAATAACTTACTAAAATACCAACCCTTCAAATCGTCGGTGCATATTGCGCCATCATTATTGTCATCAAGTCTGTCAAACGCCTGATTGATCACGTCAATTCTACAGAGGCTCATAGGGGGTCGCAACATCATGATGAACTCCCTGAAGTCAATACCGCCACTCTTATTAACGTCCAGAGCCACGAACAACGTACGGAGATAATTCTCGGACATCTGGATTCCAAAGCGCTGCAAAGCGTCCCTCAGCTCTTCGTATACTATTCGCTTGGAGTAGTCTATGTCCATGGCACGAAAAACGACGCTCAGCGCTTTGATGCCATTGCAGCCACCCTGCAGGCATCGCTCACGCAGAACCCGTATCAGAGATTCCGCAGTCTCAGGCATAGTTGAAACGCATCACCTGTAAAAATGTAGAACCTAGAACGATGTGCTTAATGTTCAAAGCAGTCTCGTGTAAAATAACGACCTTCGTAAACGTGTACATTTTTTTAAGACCTAAAACACATTGAATATTTATTGCACAATTATGTATGGAATAAAACTGGTATCGGATAATTGATGGACATTAAGTAATATGTTATACAAGAAATTTAACAGAACAAAATTATAATTGTGTTACAAATTAGTTACACACAAATAATCTAAGAGAACATGATGTCAAATAAACAATACATAACTGTTCTTCGCCAATCCTTCGTAAATCACAATATTTTGTTAAAAACGATTGATAGGAATTGGTTTGAATAACAAAAAGAGTTCGCAATTTTCAAAAGCAAACCTAAATGCTGGTTATGTTATAAATAAACTTCAAATTACAAGGACAAAAGTAAGAGGTTAATATGGGCTTGGAAAATATACGATTATATCGAACTTTCATAAACTTAAAAAAATGTCATGAATAAAAGATATCTTCAACACAACCAAGTACTCATTGTGATTGGGATCACTGGATCTGCTTTTTGTGTATCAAAGCGGATCCTCATTGTTTTTGTTTTCACATATAAGTGTATAACGTGATCATGTATGAGAAGTTTTATTTTGCATATTGTTTCTTATTGATATCTTGAAATAAGACAAACAAATGTGACAGTAATTACATGCAACAGCAGTTTAGATAACAATCAATATTTATATAAGGAATGCAGCTGGTTTCTTACCATATATTTTTCGTCGCAAATGCCTCAATACACCAGTACAATACCTTGATATGTTATCCATTTGGTTGCACATGAAATGTCCAGGTTTTATTAATTGAGCAAATTATAATTATTATATAGAACACGAAATTATTACTTCATTATACGACGTTTCATCTTATGGAATACATGCATCAATCGCTCTTCAATTTGAGTTTAACAAATAAAAGACCACGTCCTTTACCACTTTAACTCTCCTTTTTACATTATGATGAAGTTGTAATACGTTTACCAAAAGATAAAGGGGTGTGCGCTTTGGAGAATTGGCAAATGTGTTATATTAAAAAAAAGCACGTGTTCGTTTTTTCAAAATTGTAGTGTGGTCATTTAAATGTAAATATTGAAATGCCAGCTAATAGAAATATATGATGTTTACATAATGCTTGCTTTGCGCAAACAGCACGTCTGTGTTAGACGTGAAATATAGACAGGTTTAAAACATAATGGGTCAAAGTATACCTATTTGATAAGATACAGTAAGGTCGCTTAAACTAGAAACTTACTACGTTTCGTCAAATTTATTTATTTAACAAACATCTTTTAGTTAAGCTCGAGTATGAATTGAAACAGCTTTTGTTACTGTTTCATATGCAATAAAATTTAATTAATTTCGCGCGGCTTTATTATTAGACATTAGCTTTATCTTTGGCAGCCGTTTTCCCCCAAACCGTACATCTTTTCTATAAAGGAAACACTTGACATCGTGGTTGTTCACAAAGGTCACGGGCCGTGTTAAAGTATTGTGTTACATTGTAAATGGGTGAAAACAAAGTACATCAGTGCAATTAAACATTAATGTAGATTATTACGTTCCACATATAATGATTGAATTTACATTATAAATATTCATGAGTACTGACCAAAACGCATTTGTCACCACTCATGTTGTGTATATGATTTTGTTTACATATGAAACGTAGCAATATACACGGAAACAGAGCAGAACCCAAAGAAACACGCATTGCATCCCTTTCTGGAATAGTTCCAATGACTTGCGTAAAATTCTTCCAAAAATGTTAAAATGTCACTAAGATGGACCATGTATTTTCAGGGACTGATAACAACACCACCATGCAAAGGCTGGTTCCAAATCATATTCTTGTGAATACAAATAAGTTTGAAGACAAGAACGTATTCAAAATAATAACAAAAATCTGAGTTTATTGAATCTCTATATATATATATATATGTATGTATGTATATATATATATGTCGTATAGAACGCTTCTGAAACATCGCGGTCAACAGATTGACACAATTAAGTAAGAGGTTCAAAAAGTCAGAGGTACGAATTATTTTGTTCCGCCTTTTAGGAATTTTCGGTAAAGGCGACTTAAACGTATTTCCGACTTTCGAATCAATGATTTGTCTAGTTGTACAACATTGAATTATACACACGCGTATCTGCGTAGTTTGTTTTAAACAAACTCGAATCTATTCCTGATATGAACTTCCAGTTTTATAAAAGCGAATGTTAGGGTATATTACATATTTTGCGATTCGAATTAAACATTCATTTACTTATTAATAACTCATTTCTTGTTTCTTGTTATTAAGTGTGTCCATACATAAGTGACATTCAATTAAAATGAATGCACGTGAGATGCCCGATCGTTCAGCGAGTTGGACTTTTGAATGGCAGGTTAGTCTGAATCCCGTCCCCAAGATAACAGTATGGTCATAACTGCGTGTTACGTTAAAATCGCATGACACAGTTCTCCTTAAAGGTCTCAGGTACAGGTGTGAAATACACACATGCGCGCGCGCAGCACAGCAGCTCAGGCTATTTATAAGCAACCTGAATAACAGCCGTTTCCTTATCAGATCAAGGGAGAGAAAAACTGATAAATTCAATACCATTTTACTTATTGATAAAAAGAACCATTATTTCATTATGTAAAGCAAAAAAAAAAGTAATAAGAGAAAAATGTTTTATTTTAATATGCATATAAATTCCATTTCATTATTGTTTTATAATGATACGTAATACGCTGCTTATTGAGAAAAATCGTGACAATCGGACAAACTTTAATGTTCTTGAATATTATATTTAATCGAAGGGGTTTCACGGTAACAAAAGTACCGGCCATTGCTGAATTACCGTTTGTTTCGGGTTTCACGAGTCGTATGTGTATTTACAAACTGATTGTTAGGACAACAAATGACATGAAAGACTTGAAATGTTACACACAGCGCGTGGAATTGATGTAGTTTATTTTTCTGTGTAAGAACCGTTAAACATTCGTTAATGACACAAATATGTTTTACAATGGGTAAACCATCTCAGTCAATATTATTCAAATGGAATTTCCAACTTTTGCTGATGTAAGCTGTTTCCGTTCGATTTTGTGATAATTTACGTCAGTATCGTATTAAATGATACTCGTCGGTGAAAAATTATAGTAAATTGTATTGTTACCTGCATTACGTTAATTATGAATACCGTAATGAAACACAACTTTCCGCTGTCTACCAGTTACTATAAGATTGAAAATAAATTTCGCAATTTCGCCATTTAGTTGTTTCGAATTCTTTTACAACTAACTGTTAATACTATTGATTTCTTAAAGAACAAGTGTTTTGTATATAACAACATAATTTATACAGTACAATATTTGAAGAAATAAAACTTACCTATTTGAAGTTCAAAACATAACAACATCCACTGTACTTTTTTCCGATATGTGAGCAGCCAAAAGCACTCGGAACAAAACAACATGTGCTAGTTAACGATTCAGTTCTTCACCATACATCTTCTCCAGTCCGACGGAATGCTCACGCGCTCGCAATAACAATTACTGCCAAATTCCCAAGAGCATTCTAAATGCAGTTGGTCTCATTACCTCACTTGACATTCCAGGCTGCTTAAAAACGCGGAAAATGTGAGCATCATCGGGGAGCTTTTAGGATCTCTGTACTCCTTGGAAAGATCATACGCACTATTAATGCATGTACAATTTCTTAATAAACACCATGAAAGATTACCTTACGGACACAATAAGCACGTAGTTGTTATAAAACAATTGTTCATCGCAAATTAATGGCATACAAAGTAATGCCTATAGTGAGCAGTCAATTATTTGAACGTTACTGGACAGCTGTTCTTGTTGAGGTTGGAAACGTTTGCTATTGAAATGAAATGTAAAACCTCAAATATGAAGAATATTTCAAATTATGTTGTTTTTCGTTATAAGTATTTCAGAAAACATAAATTCATCATAAATTTAATTTCATTGTGAAATATAAAGATATGTGTAAAGGGTTCAACTTTGCACAAGGAAGGTATCGTTTAAACTTTGATATAAGAATAATCAACGTAGTATAGTTAAGCTAAGCATTCCAAATATTGGACATATCATACAATATGCCACAAAATATCTATTTTGTTCAAGAAATGTGTGCTCATGTGAAGAAGTGAAATTTAAATATCAGTTATTTTTGTATCTCAACATAATAACTGATAACAAACATAGCATACCCGGTACGTAATGACTTTCTCTTTATTGTCCAAATGTGAAATAAACAACACCCTTTCTGTAATACTGGTTATCCATACGTTCAAACGCATACTTAGAATGCATGTGTCTGTTTATAAAAGCAATCGTGTCTTATTTCATAATGGCGTCTTTTCATACTGCCAATTATTCCCGGTATTCTATACAACACATTGAGATACGATTTATTTACAAGTGTTTTTCAATCGCACGAGAAATCCAATCTGCTATAAATAGGAACGTCTAAATCTTCGTAGTCGTCCATTTCCGGCTCTTTCGTTGTCGTCAGTTACCTGAGGGTGTACATTCGCTGTCATTCCGGGTGAGGCTGTCCTTCTGGTAACTTAGCGCATTATATTTTCTCGCATGCTTTGAAGCTTCGTCGGACAAGGTTGGGTTTCAGTGGCTTTCTTCTTCAAGAGACTTGTTCACGTTTCGGTAAATTGACAAAATTGGACCAAATTGTTTCAGATCTGCAAATTTTCGTTGAAATTATGATATTACTGAAACTGTAATACTGAAAATTTACCATGCTCTTAAACATCCATTATATGCATCGTTAGACGATTTTTAAACCTGAAAATTTTAAAGCGTTGCGAACGCGAAACGATCGAATAATTTGGAGAGTTCTGTTGTTATCGTCATATTTTGTGACATTTGAGGGATTGCCAGACTTTTACTCCAAGGGTCAGAGGTTCGAGTCCCGGAGTGGATTGTTTTGTTTTCTTTCTTTACATTTTCTTCTTGTTTTATACTGGAGATATTTAGTTCCGATGTTTAAATTAATCAGTTTAAAGCATTCAATGACAAACTTCAAAACATGCCAAAATCTGTGAACAAGTCCTTCGAAGGCCACAACAAACTTATGATGTTCGTCAATTTTTTCATACCTTAGAACTGTATAATGAAACTAAAATAGTTTTACTTTTATTATTGCACACGCGGTGTCTAATTTCTCCGCACCCCATTTTTTCACCGAAGAGCTACTTGTCTATAAATTTAGAACAAGCCTTCAATTATGTACGACATTTACTTTTTTTTCCTAAACGCTGTATGATACAAAATGGCAGCTTAAAGCTGTTAGGTCGTTTCTTAAAATACCCGAAAATGTCTGTTTTCGTCAAGTTGCTCAATATCAGGCGGTTATAAATATGTTTCAGAGTTGTTTTGCTCAGCGGCCAATGCTGTTGACTATGGTATGTTGGTATAAAGCAAATAGAGAAACATAAAGCGCACACAAACGACCCATTAGTAAGTATCATGTTAGAAACGCAGTTAAATTAAAAAAAGTATCGCACAAGGCCGGTAAATTAGAACGACCGTTTTCTGTTGTTGTCCTGCAAATACCAATATCTTTCGTCTATGAATTAAACATTTAACATTTCAGTAAATTATCTCGAAACCTGGAGGATTCGACTTAATGTTGAAACAAGCTGCAAAACAGTTATAGTTTACTGTAACTAACAGTTTATAAATCAGTTGCTCATCAAATAAGCTATAACTGTTTAAAACCGACTTGTTTTATTGCCGATAAACCTCGATGGGAGCTTTGTTGCATATACATAATACATGAGTTAAATCTTTAAATCACATTTCTTAAAAGGCAGCTTTAATGCTCATGTAGCCTTAATAATGAATGTTCTATATTATCTTTAAAAATATTGCTGCTTTAATTATTTGGTATTAGCCGTTGTGGTGTGGCAAATAATACAAAACATCAAACAAATCTTTAAAAAAAACGTACATGAGGCCACAATAAACTGATAGAATGGCAGAACTGGTTCAACATCATACAATCTGCCCATATTGTGTCATCCGTGACTGTTAGTAGAAATTACACCTTGGAACAAGTAATGGGTAGTTTTTTTTAGGTGAACGACACCCCTTGGCGGTCGACACTTTCATGTACGTGCTCTCTGATTTCGCAGTAAGATACATTTAAGCTAGTTAAAGTCTAATAATATGATACAGGTATAACTGAATCAATAAGTATTGTCAATTCAGTCTTTCCCCTGTAAACAGACCCAAGGTGAGTGTGGAATCTTAAGTGCCCGCACTGTCATGAAAATAACCATTCGCTGTAAAAAAAAATGCATTTAAATATTAAACTCTCTAAACGCCAAAACGTATTTAAATCTTAACGCTTCGTACGTGATATGTTTAACATCGATACACGACTTTAATATCTAAACACTTTTATAAACGCATTATCATTCTAAAAATGTGGCTTTTCACTCTAAGATTTGCCTTTAGATATCGAACATTTAAACATATGTGAATGTTAAGCGTTTAACAGGTGAATGTTAAGCGTTTTTTAACATGACATGTTAAATATTGTTTTATGTGTTGATCTAAAACGTACACTCATTCTAAATATTTTACTCTATGATTTAAGTGTAGATCTTAAACGCCTATGCATATACAACTCTAAACGTTTCTTTCACTTCAGATGTTAAATATCGTTACGTGTTTTATATCTAAATACGTATGTTTTATCGTGTTCGAATTTTGAACATGCACTTGACTGGTATCCATAGAAGAAACTTGTACTTCTTCCGTTGGGCAAGCGCAAAATAGAGCTGAAGACAGAGAAGGTATTTTTTAGAAGTTGCTTTGTCCTTGTGTACACACTAATTGAGAGTACATTAATGTATTGATTGTTCATCATGTACATGTATTTGCTATGTTTTAGTTCTCTCTTTGTCATGTATTTCAATTTAAAAAATGTGATAATGATGCTATTGTTAATTGATAAGGGGTGATGATGAAATTTAAATTGAACATTATTTTTCTGTTTATTATTTGTATACAGAAGCATTTATCATCTCGAGCTAAAGGTCGCACAAGGGTCGTGGTCATTCCATAACAGATTACAAGTGCAGTTGGAACATATGATAAGCTTCGTGACCTAATTTAATGGAAAACGTTCAAAGTACAACATTTTATTCAAAACGTGTACAGCTTCTATGTCAAAATATAACCAAAAGTCAACAAATGAAACCAATAATGAATAATAAAGGCCGATAGTCAGCTTATGTATATTAATTTTTTTTTAAATCAGTTGGGTTTCATGACTGATTTATGACAAATGTGAATAGCAAAACAACTACACCTAATTGCTTTTGGTTTTGCGGAATTTTAGATATCAGCGTTTCATCAACAGAAGACGATGGGTCTGATTGATTTGCATGCAAAATGCGATCAGCGTTTTCGAAGAACATTTTCCTCGTCTATTGCAAACTCTATAGTTACCAGTGTAAAGTGAAATGAAAGACGTTATACTTGTCATGAACGTAAAACCGGCTGCTTTGGTAGGTCTTATATCTCATATTAGATCACTCAAGTTTTGTGTAGTTTTCTTTCAATAGTTTTCTCACGAGTAAAACTGTTCCTTTGCAAATAGATTGAATTACATAGAATCAATTTAGTAAACGCACCAGTAACTACGATTTGCTGTAAATGACAGACATATACGAAAACACATGAGTTAAAACTCGAACAGGATTGTCATCAGTGACAAACTACCGATACAATTTATCACTTTGCTTAGGTTTATATGAAAATGGCGGGCTTTGGAAAATACTGAAACCGAAAACCTTAATAATTACCATAACACAGTCACCATTTGACTTTGCAATTGCCAGTCAATTGATATAAATGTCTTCACTACCTTTTAAACAATAGTTTATCAATCTTACAGCTATTTATCTGATAGATTGTACACATGGTAATTATTCTTAAATGCTAATTCCTATATGCTTGTATCATTCTGGTTAAGTAGTATTTATTGATGCCTTTTTAAACGTCAAGGTCATGATAATAATGATGTACGCTTTCAATTTTACACAGCTAAAAGTTCATTGAAATCGGCCGAACTCAGCTTTTACTTTTTATTATGTACATTACTGAAAAGCTGATGTACTGTTTTTGTACAAAAATAACTATGGGTATCAACTTTTAAATTACATAAATTAATTTATAATATTCTTAAAAAAAGAATAAATCATATATGTTGTAACAAATATATAAAACAATGTTTAGTGGATATTTGTTAATTTGGTTAAATTATCGATTTTAATTCACAACTGATCACAGAAATTAAAGCAAAGCCACGCGTGAAGACATGTATTTTCTATAATCACGAGTGAACTTAAGTGGACAATGTTTACAACCACATTGCAACCGATGTTCGTTTTATTTAATGTCTATACTCCTTTTGTTTGCAATGCGAAAGAGTAAATCCTAATAATTTCGAGGGAATGATAACGTCATTACGTCATATAAAACAACGTCATTCCGCAGTAACAGAGTAAAACTTATCGATAATGTTCACTTTTATTGTTAAATTGGAGTCAGACAAGGAGAACACATATCTCCGCTTCTTTTTTCTTTGTTCCTGAATAATGTGCAAGCATCTTTCCATCTGAACGGTTTTGTCGGTGTAGAGTTAAAAGACCCATTAGACCTACCATCGCGGATTAAACCCCTAACTTTACTCTATGCTGATCACACTATATTACTTTCAGATTGACCGAATGAATTCCAGCTTAAACTGGCACTTAAAAATTAATTATAACAAAACTAAAATCTAAAATAATAATATTTGGAGCAAGACAATTATATATAATTGTATTATGCCCTGATGAGCTATGCGAAACGCGTTGGCTTAATCAATATATATTTAAAATCCCAGACACGTGTTTTTACTTTTATTATATATCCAAAAGAAATAATTTCTAATTTGTGTTATNAGTTTTTTAGATAAATAGATTTAATGGTAACTTGAAAGGAGAGGAGAACCACAGTTCAACGGTAAAGATCACGGCGACTTGTATCATAAACTTATAATAATCATTTAAAGTTCGGTTAAAAGCCATAATATTTATCCATAACGAATTATTGTATGGTTAAAAACTATCTGAGAAGTGGAACTGTATTCCTTATTATGGAATACATTATAATGTTCTGCTCATAGTAAAAACATCCAATATTTAATTCCTTCTTTTTCTCATGTCGTGTTCATCTAGTTTTATTAACTATGTATTGATGTTAATGTAGGCAAATATATATCTTTGAATGATTGAAATCGCTACCAATGCATGTCAGTTTGAGAAGTCGGACACACATTTTTCTACAAACATCTGTGATTTATTGATGAAAAAATAATTATCAATTATGCGAGACATAAATATATTTAGTTATAATTTAGTTATTTTTCCAATTATCTAATCATAGTTTAACTTTAATAAATTGAACGCAATGGTTGTCATAGCTGCAGTTGAAACTTTTAGCTAACTAGTAACAATCAGTTGTCAAACAGTTATAAACATATTGTTCGGAAACATATTTCAAGTACAAGCCGTTGTGTTTACATTATCTAAGTTTAAGCGTCCCAAACAAAGTGTCGAAACGAATTTTCTGTAACAATCCAGATGAACTTGACCTTTGACCTGGTGACCTCAAAATCAATAGGCGACATTCACTTTCAGACGTTACCACTACAAAATTAACATAATCTGCGATTAAAGGATTTTCAAAATATCACGCGGATTAAAATGTACTGCCACAAGCCTCTATGGCATTGATATTTAACCTTAAAGTCGATGGGCGTCTTCATGTCCTTTTAAGAAACCATCATACCAATATTTGTCGTGTTGTGAGAAAACTGGGCATAATGCTTGTGCGTAAATTGTCATCCCAGATTAGCCTGTGCAGTCAGCACAGGCTAATCATGGCCGCGTTTCATCAACGATCGCATCGCAACTTTACTGCCAAAATATCGCACATTTCTTATCGCATCGCAATTTGCGTTTCATCAAATATCGCATCGCCGATTTGAGTTGCGATATTCGCAACTTCGCCAATATTGAGGCTATTGTGCGTTTCATCAAAAATCGCACATCGCAAGAGCACCTGTTAATCAGGGACGACAATTTCCGCTTTTATGACATTTTTCGTTAAAATGATGTCTCTTATTAGCGAAAATCCAGTTTAGGCGGAAAGTGTCGTCCCTGATTAGCCTGCCTGTGCGGACTGCACAGGCTAATCTGGGATGACATTTTACGCACAAGCATTATGCCCAGTTTTCTAAAAACACGACCCATATAGATACCGTGCGGACACGAATGGTCTACCGAAATATCGTTCTACCTACATACAGACCGGCCTACCAACCGACCTATTGACAGGTTCAAACGGATATACCCCCGCTTCTTCCAAGGGGTGTGCATAATAATATACTTGATTTATCTGTAGTAATCCAAATAGTACACTTGTTTTACACATACGAAATTTCAGCAATGTGGATAACATTGTGCGTGTTAAATTACTTCCTTTCTAAAGTATTTGATGATATGGAAACTTGTTCAAAAACTTAAAGATTATTCACAATGAAACGACATCGCAATTCAAATACACGTTGCTATTTAAAGTAAGTGTATAAATATACATTCATCATTTAATTAACATCTTTGCATGAAAGCCATTATGCGCGACAAGAGCTAAGAAAATCTGAGCTCAAAAATTGCGATTTACAGCGCCTATAAAGGCTAAATAAAAGAGTTGTTACGTTATTTCTATGAATACAACAGTATGTTCGCGATACGCAATAAACAATAGTATTCAATTTTATTTCCAGTTCTATTGTTTTTGTCGAAAATGAATTCCTAACTTTGTTTTAACAATACATTCATTTTATTTCGTAAATTGTAATCCCCAAATATTTGCAACAGTTATTGGTGGACATAAAGCATATGCGGTAAGTTTGCATTTCTTAAAATAGAAAAAACTTCCGCAATTCTATCAGGCATTCAATTCATCCGCTGCATACTTTTCTCAAACAATCTAGGTAAAAAAGTGATCTCAGTCAGATACGCTGAAAAAATGCATCGACCAAAGAAAGCACAATTGAATTTTTGTAAGAGTTACACGTCGTAAATAGAAATTTTCTGAAGGAAAACATGTTTGTCTCTCAATATTGCTATGGTAATGTTAGCAGGAAACAGACAGGAAGATCACTTTCAGGTAACCAGAAGGGACAAAATAACGTTAGGTAAACAAGTCTATTGCCGAGCATTAAAATGTCAGCAAAGCGATGGACAAAAATCTGCAAGATAAAAAAGATAACAATCACTTATACACACACATGAACGTGTATTTATAGAAATACATGTAATCTGTTTTCCGATTTATGTAAATGATAAATATGTGTTTTTTCGTAAGTCATGTACAATGCTGATTAGAAAATATTTACAATAGTATGTATTTTTGTATAAATATTACTGTGATTCGCATTATCGATTGTATGAACAGGTAATACATGTCACTTTACTAAAGATATTTAACGTGTGCATTTCGATCTCTGACTGTGGTAATCGTCAAAACGAACAAAACATGGAATATATGACTGTAAAATAAATAAACTGATAACAACCCATAAAAACCAACAAATGTGTAGAATAATAACCGCTTTCTAGGAAAGGGATGCAAATGTATAAGAACATTATTATTGTATAAGACTAAGTTTTCTCCCTTCCCAAAAGAAACAAATATATGTGAAGTTAACACAGCAATTCAGCAGTGTTGTGGTTAAATGTAAACATGTGATACGAGCCAAGTAAACGCATAGTCTTTTATGTGTTTTGACTATGATAAGTGCATGTATTATACTTTTAATAAAATGATGCATAGCCCAAGTTCGCCGAAATAAATTTTAAATGGAACACATAGTAATATACGTGATCTGCTGATTAGTTATCTCATTCAAATTATCTATATTTCGTGTTCTTACTATTACCTTAGTATTATATGAAATCTAAGTGCGTACTTTGTTACAATTACATTTTTCCCAGCAATAATATCAATAAGTATACCATTCGTATGATATGAGAAACTAGAATAATGACATTTTTTTAAACAAAGAAACTAACCAGGCATTGACCGAAGATTGTAGGGTTCTTTTTAGTGCCACTGCTGTCAAAATTCCGAGCAATATTAATGTCGAGTTAAATAAAGCATGACAAGTATGAACCTAATTGCAACATCGTTTTCGATGTGGTTGCCATGGTTAAAGATGCTATGGTTACATAAATAATTAAAAACGTAATTATGGATCTTGCGATAGCTGAAAAGATAGGTTGATGAAACCTGGTATGGAATAGAGGTCCATATGGTAGATATAGACGTTTTTAAATTATTATTATATATCGGTCTGTCTGATCGTCAGCCGACCGTCGGTACGTCTGAAAACTCTGGATACTGCGATTACTCAAAATACTTAAGTTATGATGGTGGAACCCAGTACTTTGATAGATGGCCATACGGAGAATATGTAAATCATCAATAGTTTCGTCTGACTAAAGTAATATGACTGGTGTGATTTCAGAAATGGCTGCCCAGCTGGCCCTGTCGTTGTCGCGCTTTCCACCTTGGCGACTTGGGTTATATCCTCGTTCCCGAAAGCATGTGTGTTTGGTTGTTGGTTACCATATCGGACGAGTGGGGTCTCTGCCGGTTAATCCGGCTATTCCGGCTTTCCCCCACAGCACAATACTACACACAAAAAAGAGTTTTCAGTTGAAATCAAATGGCTGGAAATTGCAACTATAATTAACAAATCGTATCAATTTTTGTGAATCCAATAGATAATTAGGTCGGAGTGCTAAACACAATCCTGAACCTCATATAATGCAGCTTCAGGCGCGGAAGAACCTTATAATCTTCGAAATAATAACTCAAGTGATTACAGAAATAAGGGAAAACAGAGATCTGGAGCCTGCGATAACTTCAAAAGTACTAAAGTTACGTTGTTGAAGCTCGCATTGCGGATAGAGGGTCATATGGGGCATATGCACGTTATTTCAGTGTTATCTGTTCGTCTGTCCGTCTTTCCAAAAAATAGATTCTACGAATAATCAAAACGTACTTAAGCAAAGTTGATTAAACTCAGTATGTGATTAGATGGCCATATGGGGATTACGCACGTTATTTCAGTAGGTTTGTTTGTTGAAAGACACAAATTGCGGTTGCTATGGTAACAGAAATAACGGAAAACTAAAATCTGAATCATGCCATTACTTGAATGTACTTTGACTTGGTAGATGGAAATTATCGATGTATAATAGTTGATATGATGCAATTATGTTTAATACCTTAAAATGAGACTCAGAGTCCAAAGCCACCCGTTTGAACAATAATCGACTGTATGCAAAAAAGAAAGGACTACAGCAGTCATGTCCGAGCTGTGATAATCAAGGTATAATATCTCATCGTCATCCATACGAGTTTTATAGTTTATTATAGTCTCATCAGCATATATTCAATCACAAAATACAATAAAACATAAGCATACTAATAAAATGCTGCTACTCGGAAGTATCGACTTCAAAGAGACTAGGATATTATTATATATCAGCATACAGTACAGTTAAAAGCCTATATTACATAATAAAAGTTTGATTGCCCCCACTGACCTCACCTTAAAATTTGCCATTAGTAAACTTGCCAACATTAACCATAAAATACTAAAAGCGAAAATAAAGCACTATTCCGCATAGTAAAAAGTATCACAAAATCAGATATCGCCTAAGGTTAGACCATCTACACACTGGTCAGTGGTGACACTCAAACACATTTATAAAACACTAATTATCAAATTTAATAGGTAAGTTTAAGTCATTTTACACAAAACAATTCTTAAGTATTAAAACAGTTTTCGTTCTAGGTCGGAAATGATAAGCAAACCATTTTATTAATACTATCTGAATGATGGTTCAGTGCAGAAGTATAATAGATAGTATAAAAACAAAATAAAACTAAAAAAAAATAAACAGAGAATTGGTGGATACACTAAAAACTTTGAATTTAAGAGTGACTGAGTCAACTTGAAAGGTGTGTGCTCATATCCCACCTAGAACACTAATTTACATTATAGAACACTAAAAGAAACATTAAGGTAATTGCTAATTTTACAGAATATTATAGCGAAGTTGAAGAATATTATAACAGGTTTTGGCTGTAAGTTTAACAATATCATTGTTGGCGAGAATATATATAAGCTTATCATCATCACCTAGATTCACAAATTCTGGCATAAGACTACTTGCTTTCTCCATCAATGGAGATCTAATATGTTCATATGCATTGCATGATAGTAATACATGTTTTTCACATTCAACCGCAGTTTTACATATTGGACAAATTCTTCTGTCAACAGAAATATTTTCATATCTACCAGTTTCAAGCTTTATTGGTGCTACTCTGAATTCTGAATTTAGCTAGTGCAGACTAATGTTATGGGGCAAAAATATTTTTAAAACATTCTCTGTTTTGTAGTCGTTTTGCAACAATTTATATGTTCTTAATGTTTTACCACTATTACCATTTCGACTAACATTTCTATCAAGTTTAGCTCTCTATTCATCCACATACATTGACATAGATTTAAGACCAACTTTTTCACAAAATGACCTTGACGATACTGTTACACAGTTACGTGCATATTCTACTAAATCTAACTTTTCCATCTATGCATTAAACATGAATTGCCAATTCTTGCATCTAGTGTTACTTTTCATTAGACATGCAGAAAAAACCTTATAATTGACTCTATTAACATCCATTTTAATAAATCTATGCCACTGACGGCATACAGATTTCCACTGTTTGACATGTGGTGGTTGCCATGCTAACTCTCCATATAGAGCTGCCGTAGGTGCATACCGTCCTACCCCAAGATAGTAAAGCATTGCCCTATTCTGTATGGCATCTATGCAGGAAAAGTACCTGTTACCCCAAATAGACGCACCATAAGATATGACTGGCCAAACCATTGAATTGTACAGCTTAACAAAAACATCATATGGCATGGATCCCAATGATTTATTTTTGGCAATCAATAACCCCAATGCTCTACCTGCACTCTGAGCGATACACTTAGCAGTCTTATTATAATCTAGAAATTCATCAAGTAAAAGACCCTGGAAGGTATAGTGTTCAAACATTTTAAGACTATGCTCACCACATGTAAAATCAAATGAAGTTCTACAAACCGACTGAGGCCTAAAATGAACAATGTTGCTTTTCGTAGGGTTTACTAACATAAAGTTTGATGTACATCAGTTTGCTATCACATTTAAAGGTAGTTGAAGATCATTTTCAGATTCAGCAATGAGTACAATATCATCTGCATATAAAATATGGATATCTTATCATTATATATTTCAATTCCTTTTCCAACCGCTTTAATTCCATCTACTAGATCATTTATGATCATATTAAAAAGTAAAGGTGATAACGGACAGCCCTGTCTGAGTCCACAGTTTACATCGAACCATTCCGTTGTAAGACCATTTATTCTAACACAAGACGAAACTGAATTATACAATGACTGTATTGCGTGTAACGTATTACCCTGTACACCTTTACTATTTAATTTGTCCCACAAAAGCGATCTGTCAATAAAATCATACGCCTTACGAAAATCTATGAATGCACAAAAAGTTGCTTACTTATGCTTCTTTCTAGTTTCTATAATATTAGTTAAACACGAAACATGATCAATGGTACTGCGGCCTTTTCTAAAGCCATTTTGCTCATCGCAGAGTATATCATTTGATTCTGCCCACTTTGACAAACGGTCATTTAATATAGTACAATATATCTTATACATGCTGCAAGACAACGATAAACCCCTATATGACATCGGATCTCTCGGATCAACAGTACTTGATTTTGGAATGGGGCTTATTATTATCTTACTCATTTCTGACGGAATAATTCCCTTTGAAAAACATATATTATACAAAATATGAAGGAAAGATACAAAACAGTCATTTTTCAATATTTCCATAGGTATATTATCATAACCCCAGGCTTTACCATTTTTAGCCTGATTGACAGCTTTAAAAACTTCTTCAACAAATATATTATTGTTTAAAATCTCTGTATCACCACTCAAATGATTATCATTATATAAAACATTGTCAACATTTTTGCTACTCAAATTATTAAGTCTATCAAAAAGATGGCTGAAATCATTCCTCCATTTTTCAAGAACAACATTAACATCATTTGAAACACCATTTTCTGTTATAACTTCCATCGGTATGCGCTTACTCCTTGAGTGTGAAACCCCTACCTTGCCAATGGTTTTCCAGAATTCAGTCTGGTTATTTTTGCAATCTGACAGTAACTCATTTTGCACGCTTATCCAGTATTGACGCTTGCTTTGTCGTACGGCTTTATAAAAACTCTTACGTGAAGAAATGAACCGAGACTTCAGTACTGATTTTTCAGCACGATCATTACATTTTAGCCAATTACGTTCAGTTTCACAAACGGTATTCCAAAGGCAAGATAAGTTATTATTCCACCAAGGCTTCCCTATTTTTCTTTTCTTATTAGATGTTCTACCATCAACAGTAATAGACTTAAATGAAACTTTACTATACATTTCTTGCCTAATATTATGACAAATATCTGCATATGCAGTATCTTCATCGTTTTTTTCGTGTAAACTCTGTTTTAGTTTACAAATACACTGGTAAATACTATTTACAATATTATCTGAACACATACAATTTTCAGGAAAACACTTTAAATCAAATTTATCATAAGTTACATTGTTCTCTTCATTTCTGGATGGAAGTTCTACAGAGTTTTCACATAAACTCCCCAACTGCACAGTCCACGATAATACCGAGTGATCTGGAATAGACACGGCCGACAAATCATTCACAGTATTTATTTCTGCAATAAGCTCGCTGAACCTTTTGACTGCGAAATAAGAAAATCTCTGCAAATACTCGTGTTGAACCATACAATAGTCCACTACAGAGCATCCCTTTGTAGAAACAGATGTAAAATCATTGTTATCACTATTTTTACCATTTAAGACACACATGTTACTGTCAATAAGAAAATCAATAAGACAATCACCATACATATTTGACTTATAATCAACAAGATTTTTTTCTGGTAAGTTATCTACTCCAACAATGAAATCAAAGTAATCACCAATACGACTATTCAAATCACCACATATGAATAGTAAACCATCTGTCTGGAACATATAGATACAAGCTAAAAGATTATCATAAAAATCATGAACATCAGTCTGTCTAGACGAATTAATCGGTGGTAAGTAGCATACACAGGCATTACTATGTATCCTAAAGCAACTTAATCGTACTGAGAAATGGATATGTAATCGTCATCAATATTTATTCTGAAACTACTTATATGTACTACGAAATTCCTATAATAACTAAATTTGATGCAACAACAAGATTTGTAAGAGCTTTGAGGTTTAATATAGATGCATGATTGAAATAACATATATTATTAATCACGGTGATTCATTTATTAGATCAAAGATAAACACAATTACATATTTAACATTATAAAAAAAAACATATAACATCGATGTTAATATGGCAAATAACAAAACACATAGATAACTTACAATTACAGCATATCAAACAACAAAGTAAAAGTTGAAGAATATCGCAAGAGTAGACGAACAAAGACTTATTTTACCTAAGACACATTTTTAAACATCACCATATTTCTTTATAAAGTGAACATTCGGTAAATAAGTATTTCATAAACAAACTGATGGCAACACAACAAGACTTAATAAGGCTCATAATCAGAATTTTAAAAGTGGAGTTAGTCAATCAAACTATTTTGTTTTTACAATCTGTAATAGTAAGTAAGAAAAACAAGACTTAGATATTATTTGAAAATCATTAAAAATGAAATTAAACAGGTACGCAATCTTTTGTATTATTACTGTGGCAATGATTTTGTCTGTATTAGTTTTACCAGGGCTATAACTTGTCTACCTTTTGCGTTTTATAGGGGCCTCCCCATCTCTTATGATAGACGGACCGTGCGAAAGGAATGTACTGTTACAAATGAATATAATTAAATGAATATAAAGACTACGTACATTAACCATGAATCGTCTTTAAATTTGCATATTTTAACACCGTTGGAAATATATAAACAAGTTATTCAGCCATACAGCAACCCTAAATTATAATTTAGTAGAATTAAAATCATTTGAAAGTTCCTAATTAAAAAGTGCATATTTTCAATATATGACCCTCCTGGTAGCCGGGGTTGCAATTTCAAAAGGCATTTTTCATATTAATTCGCATTTGAATCCAGGTTCGATTTTAATCGGTTATATGAGCCTAATGGCCAAATTAAAACAACTTACGTGATCTGGTATTCTTGTAGAAGAATTAAGTTAATCAAAGTTCCACACACGTCAACGGTTCATGAAAATGAAATCGTTTTTGCAATGGACATCATCGAGTATTCAAATCAGAAAATATCTTTTAAATAGATATTTCGAATTTGAAAATAAATCGTAATACATCGGCTATCTCTGGAATCATCCGCAAAAATAGATCTCGTGTCTAATCAACATGATACGTAACTATCTCCGGAACTGTCGTAATCTATTTCATTCACTAGTTGTTTTTCTTGTCAGACAAAACGTTTGGTTGTTATGGTTAAAAAAAAATGAAAACTAAAATATGCATCCAGAATAACTAGAAGATACATTAACTTAATGAAACTGGAGATTCCTCTCTATTCCGACAACAATAAACCGGTAGGGGACTACTGTTTTGTCTGTGATAAAGCTCTTGAAATCTTTATTTTGCGAATCCTTTTTTGTTGTATTGACCATGTTGTTTCCTTTGCAAACACAAAGAGTGAAAATAGATACATGCGGGTTGTAGACTAGCCTTTAAGTAAATGGAATGCGTGTTTTGCTTTCGAAAAGAAAGAATCTTGATACAATCTTAATGAATAAGACTATAAGTAAATGTGGATGTCTAATATTATGTCACACGGATCAAATATTTGAATCAAAATAAGTAATGTGTTGTCATGTATTAGTTATAGAAAAGACAAGACCTTCTTCTTTTCATCCTAAAGGAAATGGTTTTATAGAAGAAAAAAAACATTAATCTACCATTATCAAAATGCTCGCATCTGATGTTTTTTTCAAATCAATACGACTGGAGCGAACACATTGATTACTTCTATGACATACAGGTCATCAGTTCCGTCAGCGACATCGACAAGATTTTCACTAGCAACGTTGCATATGTATAGAGAAATAAATTTACTAGTTAACTTGATAATTGGTACAAATGAAAACGATAAAGCTTAAACAGAACATTCAAACATTCTATATTTTATAGATCTAAAAACGTGATTTCATAGTGTTTATGAAATTGCTAGAGATTCTTATAATATTTTTAACGACAGGATGAAAGTAAAACAGCTATTAAGAAAAAGATTGTTTCGTAATACAATTCTGTAAAAAGAAGGGACTAAGTTGTAAATACCTTAGACCATGGACAGGTCCATGCAAAGTCGTAGATAAAAGTCAATGCTAGTCTGTATCGCATTGAAACAGGTCCTAGGATGAGAGCAAAAATTGTCCAACACGTCAAACCTAAATGGAAAATTTACAAAGGAAAAACTGTACCTGATAAAATTCGAAAGAACATCAAAACATAAATATTCAAAGATAAAGAACTGATGTTGTAGTGTTTTTTCCCAGGAGGGCAAATAGGCATGGCGAAGTACATTCAAAAAGGGCATATTTTAACGCGCAGTTTAGGCAAAACGATAACACACGGCAGAGCTGGGCCGGAAGTCTAAAATCGGCACGCTGCCAAACATAACGGCCCGAGGGCCATTATGCGGCTAGGTCCGATTATAGACGGCCGGCCCAGCTCTGCCGTGTGTTATCGTTTATATTACATATCATTCTATCTGTTCCTTAACTTAGATTAATTACAGAACAAGCTTTCCGTATTTTTATTTTCATTCAACTGATTACGTAATTTATGACGTATGTCGTGTGACGTAATTTATGTGACGAAACACACTGCTTTAAGCTAGACTCACTGGATTTTAGTGACAACAATGCGCACATTGTGGTTTATTTAACAATAAAATATTCATTTAAAAAAGCATCGAACGAATCCAAAGCGTATTTCGGATTATGCGTTGTAATGTATATTTGAAAACTTCAAGAGGAATTAAATAAATCAATCAGAGCAGTCATTCGAATTGGTAAAACGTTGCAAAATGTGTAGTTAAATAAATTAAGATAAAGGGATGGAAAACAGAAAATGGAAGTGCATATCGTTTTAATTTTATTATTATAAGTATAGGATTAAAGTTGTCATTGAGGTAAGAGTGTCGTTTACTAAATTTTAAAGCTTAAAAGATGTCATCAATCTAATCTACAGTACAGTTTGAGTTGCAAGCGATATTTTTTCATTATTCTTATTATGGGCTACGTTTAATTACCATTATTGTTTTATTATTTTGTTGATTTGTGGCTTCATTGTATTAATCCTCGTTGGAAAAGACTGAATGTGGACGCCATTGTGTTTAGTTGACGTCGCGCGATCCGATTCTTTTCAGATATAAAAAAATCGGCCCGCTAGATACGATTATCGGCCCGCTCGCGACTTCATTTTGTTACTTTTTTATAGTAACGCTATTTAATATATTATTTTAAACAAAGGACAATACCTCCTTAAAAAGCACGCAATTGCAAAAAATAAATAAAATATGCTTGAAAGAACTTAAGCACATTTATTCAGTAGACGTTTGACAAATGCAGGAGGTGCGTCCAAAAGAGTGTACATTTATTTTTTTAAGAAAGGGCAATCACTCCTTAATAGTTAAATCAAAATCAATACATTAACAATATGTGCTGTAAGTACTACATATGCAGATATAATTATGAAATAAACTTTCGAAAAAAATCACTTGAAAAAATGAGGCGGAGTTGCGCATAAAGAGTGTGACGGAAGGTCTTTTGTACGGCCATAATTATCTCAGACTAACACGTGTTGCAAATTAGCCAAAAGGGATGAACAGTGGGATTAAATATTAAGTTTACGAATATTTCACGCGTAAATTATTTATTAAATCAATAATATCTTAAATAACAGAATTTCACTCAGTTATTTAAAAAAAATATACACTACAGTCACAAGCATTAAATGTTCCATCATTTTGGTGGAATTGCCCGACGCAGCCGGAATCGTCCGTATTATATTGTGTTTCTTTAGAATGTTCGAACTTTCCTAACAGTGTCCATAACATTCAATTTAATACTATTCAACATGAAAGGAGATAAAAGAAATGTCGATAATTAATCCAAGTAAGTATGATTTCCTTATTTAATCTCCCTTGAATCATACTTATTATGTCTTTGTTCGGCTTTCAAATATAAAAAAAAATGCGACTGTATATATAGAAAAGACAGATCGCAAAGAGGAAATGGTTTGTAAAGATAGATGAACATTCTGCGCATGTCTTAGCAATAATTTGAGTAATTATCTATCGTTTAATAAAGTATTCGTTTCAGAAATAATAATAACATAGCATGTCATTAGTTGCGGAATAAATGAGGTAGTTCACTTTGCAAGCATTAGTTTGTAAGAAAGAAACAGTGCTTGTGTTGCCTGAATAAGCTAATTAATCTCACAAAGGACTTAATACTTTCTTAATAAGTACATATTTTCAGATCAAATAGGTTACAATTAACAATGTTTCAAAGAATTGCTTAGAGACGTGATATTGTATAAGGATAATGGTACGAATGAATGACTGAATTAGTTTCATCCTTAGTAACTCCATACACGTACGCCGTAATATGAACCACATTTCTATGGGAGAAGGGCATTGACATGTTCTTAGGCTCAAGTACATATTTGTCGTGTTGTGAGAAAACTGGGCATGATGCTTGTGCGTAAATTGTCATCCCAGATTAGCCTGTGCAGTCCGCACAGGCTAATCAGGGACGACAATTTCCGCTTTTATGGAATTTTTCGTTTTAATGATGTCTCTTCTATGCGAAAATCCAGTTAAGGCGAAAAGTGTCGTCCCGGATTAGCCTGTGCGGACTGGATTAGCCTGTGCGGACTGCACAGGCTAATCTGGAATGACACTTTACGCACAAGCATTATGCCCAGTTTTCTCACAACACGATTCATATTTGCCTTATTATGACCGCCGTCACCATCCCTTACAGTGTAATGAAGTTGGCAATGTACTTGTCCCTAAGTCACAATATCAGTCATTGTCAGACACCGTCGTGTCTATATATGTTAATTCAAAATCTATCATAATAAATTAACAATTAACAGCTCTTTTTTTATACTTGTTTTTTTTTTTTAAAACCCTTGCAAATGTTTATCAAAACATTTACACATAGCAAGACATTTATGTTTATGCTTTTTTTCTTTTGTTACATTTGTTTTACAAAGAAACAAAAAAGCACGCGGCAATATAAAAAGCTTGCACAAATACAAAAGTACGTCAAAAGGTCACGCAATGACAACTGTTGAAGAACTCAGGATAACTAATTTCCCATCAATTACAAAAAGAACATAGTTTTGTTTTTCTTATGTGGATTGTTATCACCCAATACATTGCAGATAGTAGTGAAAGCTTACATGTCAATTTGTTAGTTCATAATGGAGTTTCTTTAACATTTCGTCCAACTTGCTAGATTAACATGTATTGCTATAAAAGAGGAAGATACAATCCATGCATAACACTTTACAGACACAAAGACACATTTCACACACGTATATACATACACAAATGAAATGATATGATATAAATACAAGTTTAGACTTCCAAAAAATAAAAAACATAAATAAATTATTGACAAATCAAATGACCATGTTATGAGATATTTACATCAAAAAACAAAATATACAATAAGAATATGCTATCGTTATATGAATATGTTTTCTATTGCCAGGTTAAGTGATTTAATTTCTTGAAATTTGGTATAATCTTTTATTTCCGACTCTATGCAAAGGTTATACTCCAGCTCTCTTATTGAAGGTTAACACCATTTTAGTTGCATACAAAAACATACTTTTTTAATTTCTAGGATAAGAATATTAATATCAGTTATGTTAATGCTTTATTATTGTTTAATTTGAGTTACAATGCTATGACGTTAAATTTTATTTACACTTAAATGTATTATGAATATTGCTGGGCCAAGTGTGAGGTTGAGCGCTCTATAACCACGTTTAAACCCCCAATGCGTTGCATTGACCGTTCCAAGGCGGTGACCCCAGCTTTATTCTTATTTGTGTTTATGTTGTTTAGTAAACTGCTGTATTGTGCTGTTTTGTACTGTTTCGGCAATCGGTCACTTGCCATAAATAAAGGACCAACTAATTGTTTATAATAAGATTTCAATACTGCTCCAGCACCTGGAGTTTCACTTCTTTATATTGTAATTACAAATATCATTGGCAGAACATTTCGGTATATGTTTACACATTATGTGACCGTCAATATTCAATCTCATAATTTAAAGTTCTATTTGTAAAATTGCAATCCAAGAATATATATAATTTTGTTTCTTAATTTTGTTTACAAAAGGAACATGAATTGTCATTAACAATGTTTTTTTATATAACACNCCCCCAGGGCAGGGTCAAATTTGACCCCAGGGGCATAATTTGAACAAACTAAGTAGAGGACTATACAATGTCACTACATACCAAATTGTGTAGCCCTAGGCCCAATGGTAATCGACAAGAAGATTTTTTAAGTTTTCACAACATAGGACCTATATAAGCATAAGCATTTTATGACCCCCGAGGCAGTGTCAAATTTCATCCCAGGGACATAATTTGAACAAATTTGGTAGAGGACTATTTGATGTCACTACATACCAAATTTGATAGCCCTAGGTCCAATGGTTATGGACAAGAAGATTTTTAAAGTTTTCACAAAATAGGCCTTATATAAGCATATGTTTAATTTTGTGACCCTCGGGGCAGGGTCAAATTTGACCCCAGGGGTATAAGTAGAATAAATTTGGTAGAGGACTATACAATGTCACTACATACCAACCTTTGTAGCCTTAGGCCCAATGGTTATGGACAAGGAAATTTTTAAAGTTTTCACAAAATAGGACCTATATAAGCATATGTTCAATTTTATGACCCCCGAGGCAGGGTCAAATTTGACCACAGGGGCATAATTTGAACAAATTTGGAAGAAGACTTTTTGATGTCACTACAACCCAAATTGATAGCCCTAGGCCCAATGGTTATGGACAAGAAGATTTTTTAAGTTTTCAAAAACAAGGCCCTTTATAAGCATATCTTCAATTTTGTGACCCCAGGGCAGGGTCGAATTTGACCCCAGGGGCATAATTTGAACAAACTAAGTAGAGGACTATTCAATGTCACTACATACCAAATTTTGTAGCCCTAGGCCTAATGGTCATGGACAAGAAGATTTTTTCACAAAATAGGCCCTATATAAGCATATGTTCAATTTTGTGACCCCCGGGGCAGGGTCAAATTTAACCACAGGGGCATAATTTGAACAAATTTGGTAGAGGACTATTAGATGTCACTACATACCAAATTTGGTAGCTCTAGGCCCAATGGTTATGAACAAGAAGATTTTTAAAGTTTTCACAAAATAGCCCTTATATAAGCGAATTTTCAATTTATTGACCCCTGGGGTAGGGTCAAATTTGACCCCAGGGGCAAAATTTGAACAATGTTGAAAGAGGTTCTCCCCGGAAACATTCCTGAGAAATTTCATCAGAATTGGACCAGTAGTTTAGGAGAAGATGTTTAAAGAAAAAGTAAATGCACACACGCAAGGACGCACGCAAGGACGCACGCACGCACGCACGACGGACACGGACCATGACATTAGCCCCGCTGGCCTCTGGCCAGTGGAGCTAACAAAAACTGCACATAAGTTAATACTATATCTAGTACTTGTTATATGCATTTATTTTATAACCATTATATTAAGACATGTAGGAATAGTGTATATAATAACAATATGTATGACAGGGAAATAAGATATGTAAGAGATATAAACATCAAAATGAAAATTACAATGAAACAAATTATTTTAAATTGATATTTTCAAATATTTGTATAACTATATATAATAAGAAACAAAGCGAGGCAAGCAAATCAGGTTATTAAAGTGTGTCTCATAAATGTAATATAAATAATTGTGTAATCCCATGAATAATCTGCGTAAAGGCTTAATTAAATGTTACGTTTCAGAATAAGTTCTAAAGCGTAAATCTATTTTGTATTAGTAACAGTGACCTTAATATGCCACTGGCATTCAATGCATCCGCAACAAGCTGTGTCTTCAAGTTATCTACCAACTCAAGTATCCCATTCAAAACTAAAATTATTAAATGGAAAATATATTTTTACTTTTAGAAACAGGGAACTTGACTAGCCAATAATTGAATCTCAAACTAGGTTTGTACGTTACATATGCACCTTCACAAACACTTTAACTGAAATACCTCCATCAACAAGATAGAGTTATTGAGCAGATTACATTTTTATTTTATAAGCAGTAGTGACATTGGCCTTGACTCGACTTGATCCAAATGCACTTCGAACCAATGTCTGCATTTATGCTAGCTACACACACACTGTAATTACAATACCTTCAATCAATCTCTAGTTTTTCAGGAGAAACCATGTTTTTAAGTAAAATGTAACTTAACCTTCACCCGGCTTGCCCCAAACACAATCCTGAGCATAGTCGGCATGTAAGCTACCAACGCACTAAATGTGGTATAATTTCATCCGCAGTGTTTGTACGGAAACGTTTTTGTATGTGTTGTAACAGTGACATGTAACCCTTCAATAAAATCAAACTCCACGTCTCCATGCCAGCGTTCATTATCCAAAGTTTCTTTGAAGATTTCCAAATGCTTACTTAAGTTACTGACCGGAACAAATGACCTTCACTTTGACACAACTAGCCCCAAATACAATACCAAGTTAGGTCTCTATTCAATCTAGCTTTAGTTAACGGTTTATTAAGATTGATCAATGCAAACTAAAGTTATTGATCGAAACCCACTTTTGCCGTAACTCGCTCGCATGCAAGCTCACCACACCCCAATATAATAACAAGTATTTTCAGCTTCGTTGAAAACCAGTGTGAAAGCATGTGTGTGTTATTAGTGCTTTCTATATGTGCAAAACAATATTTTTTTTACGTTATATAGAGAGTTCAAATTCAGGATGCACGGGCACTTTGCTGGCGCTTGGAACAGAAGTAACATTTCTATAGTAGATAACTACATTAAATATGCGTATTCTCTTGTTTTCCACTTTAGAGGCTAGACAAGGGAAGCACGTTAAAAACATTTTCAGCATTTCCAGTCTGCATTCCTGGAACCACATCACGTACAGTATCGGGTTAATTACGCAGTTGAATGTATTTCAATGGTATGATATTCGTGATTGGGAGAACATAAATGACCGCCGTTATATAAATGATCACCGCAAGTACAAATACAAGTGTAGTAGATTTGTAGTTCCTTATATATCGGACTGTTCGCTTCAGATGTTTTCGAAGACCTTTCACGGAAGATTCGTTGAAGATATGCAGAATATCTTTATGCAGCATACACCTGATACTAAAACTGTGCTAAAGATGACCATACTGACGAATGGCTTAAACACATCAAGGCATTCAGTTTGGAGTAGGAATATTTTTTTATCTCTGTGGATTAAATGACAGAGCACAAACCGAACAAACATAAAAACAAGATAAAAAATAGCCCACGCGGAACAAATACTTACTTTTAACTTATCAACTGACATTTTCTTCAAGTAAAACATTGGAGAAGAAAATATAATGAGTCTTTCGAAGGACATAATGCCAACAGTAAAGTAGGCAAGCAAGAACGAAGCAACTCCATGGAGTTCTAAAATATTGTGAATGTAGACGTTCGAAGCGAACTTGGCGCCCGTCAGCAGTCCAACGGCGCATGTGTCGAACGTTAGAAGACCTGTAGACAGGAATCTGAAATATATGTATATAAATTCATATATGATAAACTTCTTGAGGACCCGGTGTTAACGGTGGTTAAATATAAACACATACAAGTGTACCAGGAAGTTAGAAGTTAATGTTTAAAAAAACTAAAGTAGTAGTTTTTAAAAACGGGTGAAGGTTATAAACAGTGGAAAATTGGTATTATGCCGATGAAAGTTTAGAATGTGTTAACGGGTTCAATTATGTAGGCGTATATTTTTCATCAACAATGTCAATGTATAAAATGTCAGAAAATATGGCTGTTAAAGCAAAACATGTAATTGTATCGCTGATATCTTCTTTTTACGAACAAATGCCAATGGAATATAACTGCTATTTCAAGCTAATTGATGCCATGGTTATGCCTATCTTAGTTTATGGCTCAGAGCTTTGGGGACTAAAATCCTTTGATGTTGTCGAACGTGTCCATATATATGCTTGCAAGAGATTTATGTCAGCACCATAACATACATGTGATATGGCTGTACTTGGCGATTGTGGAAGATATCCTGTACATATGTTTACATGTAAACGTGTCATTAAATTTTGGTTGCGTTTGTTAAACATGCCAAAAACTAGAAACGTAAAAAAATGTTATGAAATGTTAAAAGTGTATGATGGTTTAGGTTATAAAAATTGGGTCTGATCACTACGTGAACGTTTATTTTCTGTAGGATTTTGGTATGTCTGGAATGGACAAGGTGTTGTTAATGAAAACGTATTTTTGTTCTATTATTTTCAACGCTTGAAAGATATATTTAAACAGTCATGGTCACAATCTTGCAATGATACTTCAAAATTGATAACCTATACCGGTTTTAAAATAGATTTTGAGTGGGAAAAGTACCGTAACGTCCTTCTAATTCGAAAATTTAGAAATGCATATGTCCGCTTCAGAACTTCATCACATCAACTTATGATTGAACATGGGCGATACATAAATATAGAACGAAACTAAAGGTAATGTCCCTTGTGCAAGACTTATATTGAAAACGAATATCATTTCTTACTTGTATGCTGTTTCTATGAAGATCTTCGCGAAACGTATATTCCTTCCCGGTTTTACAATCAGCCAACAATCAACAAATTTAATAACGGTATGGCCTGGCGTGATGACAACATTATACGAAATATTGCCATGTATATTTACTATGCCTTCGAAAGACGTATAATGATGTTGTTAACGCAAACACTTGTTTTTGCTGTACCACTGTTGAATTATATATGTGTTCACATTGATATTATATATATATATGCATTTTGTATGTGTTTACATGTATGTATATACAAGGGCCGGTAGCAGTATACCAAATAAACCTTGCTACATATGGTTACAGAGAAAGAAAATCAAATTTTTTTTAATCTGACAATGGCAATGTATTGGTAATTTCTTTCTTAAAATAGTCGATTGTTAAGTCCAATGAGACAAACTGCTATAACGGTCCACATGTGCCATTGACCTCACGTCCGAAAAGGTATAAATACCTTATTTTACAGTAGAAAACTTTCATTTTTGAAATTGATTTGAAATAGTTTACATCTAAACTGCTTTGGTCTTGAGATATTCCCAGTCACATTATATTGGGAGAATTTAAAGAGAAACAGAACAAGATGCTGGAATAAATGCTGTTATTAGTTGTGTATGTTAGTTTGTATATACTGTATTGAATATAAACGGAAAGAAATAATGAAAGTACAAATTTGAAAATTTAATGAACCCTTTGGTTTTCTTCTTTTGTTTATTAACCGAAAGTACGTCATGAACATACATTCAATAACAAAGAGCTGACATGAGTCGGCTTTTACAGTTTCTCAGCTAACGTATTGCATATTCTTGTTACTGATTTCAGAGACATAGAATACTGGATGGTTTATACATATTAAATTTCTTTATTTTTGTAATTGTTGGCTTCTGAGCTTTGACTTTCACACGTGTCTACAATATATCTACATTCTCTTATAGAAAACAGTATTCTACTTTTCTTTCCGGAAGGCTACGTTATTGGTTTTAGTTGCCGGTTCCTGTGGCTTCGGAACGTTTATTAGTAAACACTATTGTAAAATGCGGTGAACTTTTTAACCCATAGTTACAGAAGATGTTATTTAGATATTATTACAAAAAGTCGTTTTGACAAAAATGCGCCTGATTCATACTTCAACAACATTATAATAAGATCAAATCATGACAGTTAATATTAATGAAAATTTATTATATTTTGATCGCGGATGAGCACTTCTAGAATGTTCATTTTTATATCGTAAAAGTGTTTCCCTTTTTTGTAATTTAGCTTAATACTTTCTAAGAAAAAAAGTCAAATTGACCGCCACGAATATGCTTAATTATTGATTTTCGAAAGAATTTAAAAATTAAATATGAATAAAAGAATATACTTTTAGAGTATTATAATCAAACCTATTTCCCTGCATTGAAACTATTCTATATGGAGACAACACTCGTGACCTCTTAACAAATACTAAAATAGCTGATGCAGTTCACAAATTTATTGGTAATAACAAACGATTTGATTTGAACATATGCTACAGAACGACTCTCAACCTTCTTTTCCTTCTTTGCCATAATCAAGTATTTCAACACTTCTTCTAATTTCTTTCCAGCACTCTGCCAATCTATTACTTCACCTTTCGAAGGTCAACCTATTACCTGTTGTTGTTTTTTTGTACAAATGAAACTCTTTACTCTGAGTTTCTATATTTTTTATTCTAGTATTATTGTGTTATCATAAAAAACAACAATATTCGTCTGACAACATGTAATTGTATTTGTATTGGGAGAAGAACAATATAAAACATTGTCTTCCGTTCTCATTCTATTCAAACATGTTAACTGTGTAAATGTTGTATGTACTTCAATGTAAAACTATGTATATGGTTTGGAATACATATGTTTAAAGCCATTACGGCGTTTCTACAACGGGAAAAAACAAAATTCAATACAAATCGCCTGATGTCGTAATAACGTATCAAGATTATATGTGCTCAGTTCAAGAACGTTAGTGTTTTGGCTTTTTGAAACGCCGTCGGATTGTGTCAATACTGTGTCTCTTAAGAAGAATTATAATGATACAATTTGAATGACAATGTTTTGGGAATGTAAGACTCGAATGCAACTTTGATATTGAATCTCAAGTTTCGTTTATAATGTAGAATTAACTCAAATAACAGGATGGTTAGAAAGCTGTGTAAACCGTTGAGAACATTGTTTTCAATCTAAATTTCTAATAATGTTTGTGAATTCTTCATTTTTACAGAAATAAGAGAAAATTTAATGATGATTTCTTTAATTAATAAGTCGTTTTCTTGATCGTTGATCAAAATAGTCCACCAACAAAAATTAACCCGATAACAATAACTTATTGAAAACGAAACATTCGACAAGCCTCGCAGTATAAACCTTTCTTAAACTCGTCGGATAAAATCTAATACACGCAGACTAACCTTATATTCTCTATATATTAAAGTTTATTATAAATGTCAATGTTGCTAATGCTGCTGATGAAGCTAGAGATCGTCATTCAATATCGCTGTTTACTCGGGAAAGTGAAAGTGACTCAGGTCCCCAAACATATATCGTTGATTTTCAACGGTTTCCGGTCTCACTCACAAAGTATGTCTCTTCTTAATGGTTAAAACGTTTGCAGTGATCTAATAAGTTACTTTCTGCTGGTAAAAAGTTGTTTAAAATAGAATTAAAATTGAATTTTCTTTCGGCAATTTTAAGCATAAGTAACCGCTTTGAGGCTACACACCACGTTAGTTGCAAAGTTGTTAACATTTCTTCCAATTATGAAACGGGTATTTCTTTCATAATTCTTGACAACGTTGCACCTTAGCTGTGTTATTAGCATTTTTTATGCAAGAGTATCTGAAATCCGGTAAAAATTAGACCAGTGTATATGCATAATAATTGGATTTGACACCTTTATAGGGCCTTTTATAAAACCCTGAACGTTCATTTGTTCATACCTTTAACTCTATAAATCAATGTCAGTTCCAAACATGTAGTTTAATGAACGTTAAAAATTAAATCTGCCAAAACGTACATATATAAACAGTGATACAAACCAGTATGTACATGTGTATATGCAATTCTGGCTGGCAAATATGCATCGGGAAACATAGGGCTGAGTGGAACAGGACCTCACAGACGTTTACAATGGCATCACAGTTTTAAGACATCTGCAATCAGAATATGAAAGTTCATAAGAACTTCGATTACGCCTTGGTGCATGTAAGTTTGTTTTAATAGGACGTGCTCGTTCATTTCTCTTGATCGTAAAATTATGATAGCCACCGCCACAACCTACAGTATGATGTAGTTAAATATGCTCTTATCAGTAATTCCCAATATACCCATTTGCGATAGTCACTATAGGACACTGTCGTTACTTTACATGTAAATTCATAATTTTACCAGAAGAAATTTAAAATTAACTACTTACACAAAAATCATCAATANAGTTTTCTAATTTAATGAAAATCAGTGTAGATTTTTGGTCATTTGATTAAAGGTTCAGTGTTATAATGAAAAATAAAATAAATTTAATAATTAATTAAAACCATATAAATCTTATAACACTAGTATTAAAATCGACTATCATACCGTGGTTTCTTATGGCGGCAGGGATTTTAGAAGAGGTATGTTCGGAACCAGTCGATTCTCTGCACAAAGNTCTTAATCGTAACCACTCGGCATATTCCGGCAAACTGTCTGCTATCCGGAAGTGGTCCATGTGATTAGAGTGCCAGTGTCTGGGGCCTACCATGTTATCTCAGTCGTTACCACTCGGTATTTTCCGGCATACCGAGATTAACCATCAGCTTGCCGTTAGTGGTCCGTGTGATCCCAGTGCCAGTGCCTCAGTCGTAACCACTCGGTCTTGTTCGGAAAGCCGAGATAAACAGTCCACTTGCCGGAAGTGGCCATTGTGAAACAGAGTGCCAGTTTGTCTGATACTATCTTATCTGATACAAATGCAAAAAATCCGCGCTCTGGGAAAACAGGACTTAATGCATGTGCGTTAAGTGTCGTCCGAGTTTACATGTGAAGTACGCTTTTATGGATTTTTTGTTAAAAGGCAGTGTCCTCAAAACGAAAATCCAGTCTAGCCGGAAAGTGCCGTCCCTTATAAGCTTGTGCGGAATGCACGGGTTAATCTCGGACGACACTTTACGCACAGGCATTAAACCCCGATTTCACAGAGCGCGACTCTACTATTGTATTAGTACAACTCTTGCGCAATGTGTCAATGATATTATAACTTTTATATAACTCATATGCTTTTGTTAGATACGCATTACGTTTCTTTTGCAATATATATAGATGAGCCGCATTCTGGTATAACGGGGCTTAATGCATGTGCGTAAAGTTTCGTCCCAGATTAAAATGTGCAGTCTGCACAGGCTCATCTGGGACGAGAGGGTCCGCTTTCATGGCATTTTTCGTATAAAGAAAGTCTCTTCATGACGAAATATAGTTAATGCGGAGAGTGTCGTCCCTGATTAGCCTTTGTAAACTGCACATGCTCAAGTGGAACGACACTTTACGCACATACATTAAGCTCCGTTTTCCCAGAGCGAGGCTAATATGAAAACCAAGGTAAAATAATAAATTAATAAGATATATTTTGGGCCTTTACATAATATTATATATTTTTGTGAGGTTAAAACGCATATTTGAACTTGCAATCAATAATATATTTGTCATATTTTTTGGAAGGACAAGAGCAAAATATAAATAGTGCAACTGTTTAAATTGCTCTTTTATCACAATATAATGCAAGTGCATGGTTATTTGTTGTGCAAATCGCATATCGCAGGTCCCGGGATGCTATAATAGACTAGTCATATCAATCTTAGTCTGAAGTAAATTAACTTATTGCCGAACAAATGTTTTTTTTTTTGTAATGCAACCTATTTCCNATAACCAGTTTTTTCCTTCGGAAAACCTGGTTAAATATAAAGAGTGCAACTGTTTAAATTGCTCTTTTATCACAATATAATGCAAGTGCACGGTTATTTGTTGTGCAAATCGCATATCGCAGGTCCCGGGATGCTTTAATAGAATAGTCATATCAATCTTAGTCTGAAGTAAATTAACTTATTGCTGAACAAATGTTTTTTTTTTGTAATGCAACCTATTTCTAAATAGCAATATGCATGATTGGAAAACTCTTTTAACTTACAAAATATTCGTGTTCGTGAGATGTTTGGATAAAGAAAAACGTCTTTCCAAGCATTTTAAGAGACTTTATATATAAGGGATGTATATTTAAATATTTTATTATACGTTCTCAATTTCAAAGAACACAATAACACCCTGAGCGCTCGTTTCCANACGAAATATTCGTGTTCATGAGATGTTTGGATAAAGAAAAACGTCTTTCCAAGCATTGTTAGAGACTTTATATATAAGAGATGTATATTTCAATATTTTATTATACGTTCTCAATTTCAAAAAACACAATAACACCCTGCGCGTTCGTTTCCAGCACGAGCTGGGAGTTTCCGGAGCTGACTTCCGGTACGCAAATCATGATCAGCGACTGTGACGGCCATCACTACCCCTGGTACGGATCCCGTAACGAGACCGTGACGTTCGAGGGCCCGTGCAAGATGTACCAGACAGCCACCGTCTCCATGAACGACAACTTCCATCCGCACGTGAACAGGAGGAATCCCGCTAACCGTAGCCAGGGTAACCACCAGAATGGCATACATTTATAGTTAAGAAGGGTATAAGGGTAAGCTCATGTTTCTTAGATTCAAATTAAGTTTGCAAAACAATCTTTGTACACCAGTAACCAATTTAAGGTAACCAACAGAATGATCTTAATTTCTAGTTAAATATGATATAAGGGTAAGCTCATCATCTTAGATTTCAATAACGTTTGCACTCAAATTGTTGTATACAAGTAACCAAGGTTCGAGGATAACGAGTTTGANTATCGTTTGCACACAAATTGTTGTATACAAGTAACCAAGGTTCGAGGATAACGAGTTCGATTGAATAAATTTGTAGCTTACAGCAAATATACACTCATGACAACTCTTATTAAAAAAGGGCATGCAAAGGATGTAAAGGAAATTAACAGAATTTCGGAAATTCACCCATTACACAAATTTTTGCTTATAAATTATACTAAATAAAAAATTGCATCGTAACTTAACACAATCGTACGATTTTTAATAAAACAGATTCACTCAATATCGCTGTGTGTTTGTCGATAAACATCGAAAACCCGAACATTATTTCGCCTTAAACACTCGTAGTGTAGCTCGATTGGTGATTGTCGGCTCAGGTACTACATATACATGTTCCGGGGTACGGGAAAGATACTCAAAAGTACCCCGGAGTATGGCCAGATGTTTTTAAGCGTATTTTCCGTACCCGGGGTAGATTGTAGTATACATTAGCATTAGTGTACGTTTTTTTTTTCCCGCACATGGAGCATAAGTGTACGTTTTTCCGCACAATTGAGTACGTTTTCCAACAATTGAGAATTAGTGTACGTTTTCCGCACAATTGAGCATAAGTGTACGTTTTTCCGCACAATTGAACATTAGTGTACATTTCCCCGCAGGCCCACCCAATCTGTCGCACATCACGCGCAACCAGAGCTTCTACGTGTGGCTTGTCGTCTGGAACATGTCCTCGCAGAAGGCCTACGTCCTCAAGACGCTCATGTGGAACATGCAGCTCGACATCCTCGTCAACCCCGAGCGCCCTCTGGGTGAGTACTTCCGGTTCCGGTTTGATGTAGACGTTACAATAACTTCGCGCGATACGCCACAGCTTCAAATTTGGTTCGAATAATTTGTGCCGTTGTTTTTTGTGCGCACAAGTCTGTATATTGCCCGCCATATGCTCCGATTCTCACCCTTAGTATCTTTGACAACTCTGGTTTCCAATGTCAGCACGATTATACATTACCCGTCTATGTTAAATTGCCCGCCGTATGTAACATTTCCAGAGCTGTGTTATATTGCCCGCAATATGTTCCATTGCCTGAATCATGTTCCAATTTTTGCCATATGTTCCTTTACCGGACATACTTCATGTTCCAATAATCAATCTTTTTGCCCATGCCCGCCGTGTGCTTTCTAATGTCCGCTCTATATTTCAATACACAGCTTCTTTTTCAATGGTCACTCTGTATTCCAATACCCGCTCTAAATTCCAATACTCGATATATACTAGTATTTCAATGACCGCTCTGTATTCTACTACCCGTTCTAAATTTCAATACTCAACATATACAAGTATTTCAATGCCAGCCCTCATGTTTCCAGGCCAACGAGCCCAGCTGGTGAGTGATCCCGTGCCCAAGCAGCCGACTGTGCTCGAGAACAACGTGCCGATCCCCCGCTGCGCGCTCATGCCGCCCAACGCCAACAGCGCCCAGATGCTCGTGTGGCGCCCGAGGGCGGGGAAGCCCCTGTGCATCATACCCCCCGTCTGGAAGAAGGATGTCCCGATTGAGAAACAGGTCCCGCGATACGACAGCAAACTATGCAAGCTGTAAAGCTGTCGCAGTTGTTGTTTTCCTATTACTTACATATTTAATCCAATATGGATTGCTGTTTAAGTCTTTCTTTTTTTTACAGTTACCCGTTTGTACTTTTTGAACAATCAATTTTTTATACGTATTGTTTACGTATGTACGGACAAACGGTATACATTGATATTTGTGGAACATTTTTATGTTTATTGAGATATACTATTAAAAAATTAATAAACATTCCAATTCACAGTTATTTGTTCGCTCTCTTTTGCCTCGTCATAGTTTCTTCAAACACGCAGGATGCACCCAGGAGGTGTAAAACGGACTGTCACCCATCCCTTCGTTTAAAAAAACAATAATGGCATGCCAAAATCTTGTAAACGTCTTTCTTGGGTTGATGTTAGTTATTTAACAGTTAATTAATCGAATATGAACGCGAATTTAATCACGACAGTATTAAGTGTTGCTACAGTTAACAATGCTATTTGAAATATTACACATTTATCAGTAGAAGAGATGAGATGTTATGCTCTACTGCAAGTGATGATGTAGCCTAAAAGCGTAGAGGATTTCGCAAGTTTGGAATAGATGTAAATTTTAACATGTTCAACGATTCAAAACATTATTTTAAAGATATATGTGATAAAAAATCAAATTTATAGCACAAAAAAATCGACGATCTGGTTAATAGTGTTAATTGTCCGATACCATTTTGTCACAAAAAAACATGAACCGGAAGACAAGACGCCTTAAAAACCTCGTGTGAGTCTGAACGCGAAGGGTACGAATACTTCGAATAATTGTTTTACTCCAATTGAAAGTGCGTGGATATTCATATGAACCTCTTTCTGTGAAAACTGGGCTTAATGAATGTGCGTAAAACGACGTCCCATATTAGCCTGTGCAATCCGCACACACTAATCAAGGACGACTATATCCGCCTTAACTGGATTTTCGTTTAGCCGAGACTCATTTAACAACAAAATCCATAAAAGTGGAAAGTGTTGTCCCTGATTTACCTGTGCGGACTACACATGCTAATCTGAGATTACATTTAACGCACACTGTATGCATTTGGTCCAGTTTTCCCAGAACGAGACTCGTATTAATTTCCCAATCAAGCAGCTAAACGAAATCATCAATAAGCACCGGGCCAGCTTAAATACCGCCTAAGATTTTCATCCAAGCGCGTATAACCATAATAACGGTAACGATGGCACTCTTTAATCGTATTTTTCCGTAGGAATATATTATGATTTTTTATTACAGCTTTAATAATCCCTATCCACAAAAAAGGTGATATCAATTTGACCTCTAATTTTAAAGGAATCTCACCTCTCGACATATTTGGTAAAATATTTACCTCATTAGTTATTAGCACGTGCATTATGATATATTATATATATATTGATGATGTACGGTGTGGAGGGGGATGCCCTCGACCCCCACATACCTTTTGACGAGGACAATAACATATATAGAACGGAAAAAAAATATTTTAAAGGGACTTGTTCAAAGTTAATCAAAATGAACTTTTTGTCACAGATTCAAGAAATAAATGAACAATGTACATCAGTGTGCGAAATAACACTAATGCCGCAGACTTATACTGAAAATAAACTTTCGTTTACGAAAAATCAGCGTAAGAAATTGGTAAAATTATAAAGCGTCTCAGACGCGAAACGATCTAAAAAATTCGATTTCTTGCGTTATCGTTATTAACGGTTATATTTTGTAACAACACGTGGATGTTGACAACCCATGTGAAGACGGATGGTCAGGGTCCGCACATAATGTAGTCGTAAATAATCAACGACGATCCGAACGTAAACTCTGCATTCCACACATACACACGTGAAGACGGATGGCTGCGTGGTTTCGGCGCTTGGCTTTTACCCCATGGGTCAGTGGTTGGAGCCTTGGTGGGGTTAACTTTTGTACCGTTTTTTTTTCATTTTTCACTTTTTTTATTTGTTTTTATATTGTAGCTCTTTAGTTCTGATGTTAATATTTATCAATATAAAGCATTAACTGACAAACTTCAAAACATGCCAAAATCTGTGAACAAGTCCCTATAATTATAAATGAACGTTTGGCCATTTTCGCGAATGTACTCTAAAATAGACGATTCTCTAGCGCGCTTTTGAGAGGTATATCTGCAACTACTGACAGTGAATGCGTGTGTATCTCGAAGATTATGAGGTCCTTCCGCGCCAAAGGCTGCATTATGTGAGGACCCGGTGTTTGTCCCAGCACTCCTACCTAATTTACTTACTACTAAGTTACTAGACTCACGAAAAATGGGACGATTTTGAAATTGTGTGTGTGTGTGTGTGTGGGGGGGATTGCTTTTAATTCGGTCAGAAAATCATAGATTTTGATTCCGCACTCACAAATTTGTACTTTCAGATTCGGAAGAACAGCCAC
>VMBQ01002668.1:95705-125557 GCA_007657795.1 Dreissena rostriformis
TTTTGTTTTTTTTTTGGGGGGGAGGAGGGGGTGGGGCGAGTACCAGAAGGAAACCAAACACTACTGGTATGGTGACCACTAACCAAACTCACTTGCGCCGGGAACAGGGATTGAACCCTGGTCGCGTAGGTGAGAAGCGCGTGTATCAACCATTGCGCTACCTTGAAAGTCAATGGCAATGCATGTGTTCTACATGGACGGACGGATAGATAGAAAGAGATCGACTTTTATTTTCCTACATTCATGGAGAGCATACCATATAATACATACATGATTATAAGCAATGAAGTACAATCGAGTATATACACATATTGCAACTATATAGTTGATAAATTGTCCCGGTATAATAAATTTAAGAAATATAAATAATCACGTATATATTTCAACACAATGTGTGGACGCTATCATGATAGCCTGTTACACAATCCCAGCCTATAATGTGCGTGTATGTCTGACAATACATCATTATTAAAGTAACGGATCATTCGTTACAAATCTTTACACAAGTTAGGNTTATGGCCGTTTTCGACCTTTTTTATGCAGAGTTATATGTTAAGCAGTGTGCTACGGCAATGGTTTATTAAACCGAAGTCCCGAGGGTAAACAACCCCATTAGTCAGTCAATACATCATTATTAAAGTAACGGATCATTCGTTACAAATCTTTACACAAGTAAGGCATTGTAAGCCATCGTTCATTCGTTGATTGACGTTACACCTATTACGACAGAAATACAACCTCGACCATTGACCAATCAAATCGTTTCCTCGACATTCACGTGCGTGTAATGAAATAATTATGCTCAGTTCATCCACGTGCTTTTGCATTATGTTTCCGCCATTTTCAGTCGGTGATCAGAATTCGAAGAGACGGCCATTTGCTCCGACGTTAATGGGCATGAAAATGGAAATGCAGGTTGGACAAACTCTTTTATATGTGGAACTGATGTAATGTACGTACTCTACATGTGTGTGCATAGTCTGACATAGTTCATTATGTACGTGCTCTACATGTGTGTGCATAGTCTGACATAGTTCATCATAGTCTGACAGAGTTCATCATAGTCTGACAGAGTTCATCATAGTCTGACAGAGTTCATCATAGTCTGACATAGTTCATTTCATACAACTAGAATTAAACTTACCCGTTTGTCAGTTTTCTTTTTAATTCGACTATTATTATTATGAAACGCTTTAATTTTGTCATAATTAATAATGCNTTATGTACGTGCTCTACATGTGTGTGCATAGTCTGACAGAGCTCATTTCAAACAACTAGAATTAAACTTACCCGTTTGTCAGTTTTCTTTTTATATCTACCATTATTATTGTGAAACGCTTTAATTTTGTCATAATAAATAATGCAAAAATATATACCTTTTATGAATTCTTTGTGTATTTTATAAATATGTTTTCCTGACTTCAATTGAAAAAGCTGAAATTATCGGTTTATAATCTAATTTGCTGTGAAGTGTAATTATCAAGTCTTTTGAGCTTTTAGCCCCAAATTCAACAAGGTGATGCTGCTTTTGTGTCGAGTGAATGGTTAACTTAACATCATCACTATTTTAAGATTTGAGCCTAATTTCTGAGTAGCTTTTACTATTTGAAGTCATATAGACTTGGAAAATATTGTTCAGAAGTTGTGCAGGGGGGTATAGCTGAAATTATTCGTGCTCCAGATGTTCTGAGGCGGCAATTTATATTGACACCTCAAGTGTACAACAGAAAAATTCAGAAAAGTTAGGGTACACGCGAATGTCAATGATATGTAGGCTGTTGCTTGAATGAGTTTGTTTGACTTAAAATACAAAACCTGATTATAGTCCTGTTTGCATTTTGACCTTTGTTCTCCATGCAGGGTTCCAGGCCTGGTTTTCTGTGGTGGTTTGACCAGCTGGGATCATATCCGAAGTTTTATCAGAAGTCACNGCACTGCGTCGCCCTATGATTCCGAGAAACTTTTATAACTCATCGCAACCGCCTCTACATGGTCGGTCAACACGCAAGACGACAGACTGAAATAATTTGCAAGTTTAATGGTAAGAACTAAATCAGTGTCTGTATTTCTTATTTTTGTGGTAAAACATTCCACGGATTTAAGTTCTCACAAACTTACCTAGACATTCATTTAAGTGAACTTGACATTGAAACTGGGCTTAATGCATGTGCGCAAAGTGTTGTCCCAGATAAGCCTGTGCAGTCTGCTAATCAGAGACGACACTTTCTGCNTTCCATTTCTCACAAACTTACCTAGACATTCATTTAAGTGAACCTGACTGTGAAACTGGGCTTAATGCATGTGCACAAAGTGTTGTCCCAAATAAGCCTGTGCAGTCTGCAGAGGCAAATCAGAGACGACACTTTCTGCTTTTTTGGCATTTTTCATTCAAAGAAAGTCTTGTCTTTGCCAAAATGATGTTTAGGGGAAAAGAGTTGTTCCTGATAAGTGTGTGCAGACTGCGCAGGCTGATCTGGGACAACACTTTACACACATCAATAAAGCCTGGTTTTCCCAGATTGCGGCTCACTTTCTCTCAATGCTTTTTCAGTACCAAACGGGTATTCCAGTTTAAAAGCTGGTAACCTTGTGATACATTTAAGCTTCCTTACATTTTAAAATTCTTTTGGTAAAAGCATTACTTTCCAATAACTGTAAAAACATTCATTTCATTAAATGTTTGAAACTCAACTCAAACTTTATGATGGTCTTTTAGCCTAACGGTTCCATGGATGTCCAGATCAATCGTTGATGACTAGGTTTGAGTGACCAGATATGTACAATAATCTTGAGGATCGTGGATCGCTTGGATTCTACCGGATGAATGGCGGACAAGATGGCTGCCAGGAAGTAATCAACACGTTCCATAGCAAGGTAAGTGAGCAAAGTGTTCCGTAGAGTATCAGAATTTTAGAGTCAGGAATTTGAGTATTATAACACCCCACAGGGAGTGGGTAAATCGGAGTCACTGTTTTCGGTTCACGCCCGGGGGGGTAACTTCCCAAATTTTAGGGTAGGGGTGTCCCGCTGAGACNGTCAAGGTTATCCTTCAAGGTCAAAGGTAAAAAATCAAAATCCAATGGAAGTAATAAGCTTTAAAGGGAGATAATTTGTAAACCTGCCAAATGATAAATATAAATATATTTCAAAGCGGCGCAGTAGGGGGCATTGTGTTTCTGACAAACACATCTCTTGTTAAAATTCTTTTTGTAACAGCATTACTTTCCAATAACTGTAAAAACATTTTATTAAATGTTTGAAACTCAACTCAAACTTTATGGTGTTCCTTTAGCCTAACGGTTCCATGGATGTCCAGATCAACCCTTAATGACAAGGTTCGAGTGACCCGATATGCACAATAATCTAGAGGATCTTGGATCGCTTGGATTCTCCCAGTTGAATGGCCGGACAAGATGGCCGCCAGAAGGGAAGTAACACGTTCCATAGCAAGGTAAGTGAGCAAAGTGTTCCGTAGAGTATCGGAATTTTAGGGTTAGGAATTTAAGTATTAAAACACCCAACAGGGAGGGGGTAAATCGGAGTCACTGTTTTCGGTTCACTGTATTATCTGCCAACATTTGTGGAACTACGTACTTCCTTGTTTCTCGAGTGATTTAATTGAAACTTTATATATGTCATCCCAAAGAATTGTAGATGTGCACATGAACATAGCTGACATAGATGCCAGGGGTGGAGTCATTGTAACAAATCTCCAGTTTTATTAAGTGGCTCGCCCATACCACTTGGGTATTATTTTTAGTGTCTGTGGCTGAAGGATTATCCTTCAAAACACAGCAAGTAAAACTTCTACAGTTTCATGAAGATTATTAAAAAAGACTTAATTTACACTTTACTAGTGCGCTCCCAATGTTTTAATTAACTTGCTATTTCCCCCTAATAAGTTTACAATGCATAATTGATGCTTGAGAAGTGTATAGTAAATGGTTAGAAATAGTGAAGATTCAATGAAGATGAAGGACTTGTGATCAAACTCATCAGATGTTGACGTGCTGAAATTGGACGACACTCTTGATTACTTCTGATGATGCTTCAAGTAAGAAAATAATAAATGCATGAAATTAGTTTATTTGAGCGGTACTCTGGGAAAACGGGACTTAATGCAGTCTACAATGGCTAATAACGGACAACACTTTCCACTTTCATGGTATATTTTTTTAAAAAGGTTATTTCTTCTTAGCGAAAATCCAGTTTAAACGGAAAGTGTCGTACATGATAAGCCTGTGCAGATTGCATTAAGCTCCGTTTTCCCAGAGCGAGGCTCATTTGCATAACTTAAGATGGTGGATCAAAGTTGAGCTATTTCTGGACAGCTTATGACTGACTACTAGCACAGGCCTTTTCCTGGCGTCTCTACGGGTCGGTAATATGGACACATTCCCAAAGCNGTAAAATATTGAATATAAGAAATATTTTTATAAACCACTGGTAGCAAGAAGAGTTGCAGATAATTGATCACATTTTAACTCTTTTGACCTGTAAATTCTTTTCAGCTCAATTCAACAGTGAAAAATGCGTCTAATATCACTATAAGATGGTGTATCAAAGTTGAGCTATTTCTGGTCAGCTTATGACCGACTTGTCTATATACGCCTGGCCACTACTACTAGAACTTCTAGAACAGGCCTTTTCCTGGCGTCTCTACGGGTCGGTTATTTGGACCCATTCCCAAACGAATTGTTACAATAAATTCAAATTTGAACAAAAAAATCTTGTTTAAAAAATAAAATAAAAAAATTGTAAGAACTTCGGATTATTATTATATCTCAAGTTGATGTTAATTACAGCTATCAAAGTATATAACTAATTTGTATGATTTTGTTCTTATAATTTGAATTATAAAGAAGAGTTAAATTGAATTTTTTTTTTCTAAATCAGTGCTCTTTTCCCTATCCCAAAATTGCATTTTCCCCAAAATTGCCAGGAAAAGGCCTGAATCACATGTCCTGTTGGTCTTATGATCTGTGTGTGCAGACACTTGTCCACATTGTNAGTGCACTTTTCGCGCGAATAATTCCCAATCCCAAAATTGCATTTTTCCAAAAAATGGCCTGAATCACATGTCCTGTTGGTCTGGTGATTTGTGTGAGCAGACACTTGTCCACATTGTACCATCTCTGTGCATTTGTAGTTGCTTGGAAGTAGTTTTTGTAGGTGTGAGGTAGTCTGCAGTATTGGTGATAACTGTTTGAAGTCAATTGTTTCTTAACTTTATTTCACAAAGGATAACAATAATTGTTAACAATAATAGAGAAACATTAAGAATACCTTGGAGAAAAAAAATATTGTGGACTTAAACTTGAACCTAAATTTGTTTTTTCTCATGAAGTGACACACACAATAATAAAAGGGGGCATTTGTCATCCGATGCTTGACAAGCCTTGTTTTCTTAACTTTTCATTTGATGTCCTGTCTGGCACTGTTCGGACTTGTGTTCTCTATAACAAAACATGTTTTTCTGTAAAAATAAATCTGTTTACTTACTATATCGAGAAGATAGAAGAAAAAAATATAATAAGAAGTAACAATCTGAATGTTAAGAGTTTGTTATGGACACTGAACTAATTGAATTTGGAATAAAACATTAAACTGGGAATGGACATCATTTTGGTTATTTTCTCAATCAAAACTATTCATTTCATGATCTGATTTTTTTTTCATAATATTGCATCTTAACTTTAAGCTTTCTAAACAATTTTCCATGACTTTTTCATTAACAGTGATTGTATTTTTATCATTTTGACTGTATTTTTAAACTGTGTTCATGCGCCACATGTAGTAAAATCAATTAAAATGATGCTTTTATTTATGGAAGTATCTATTTTATTTATAATTTGTCTAACTAAATAAATAAAACATGTCAAATTGTATATTATGCATTGTTACAAAATAAAAACAACACAATTTATTCCCAAATTGATGTCTTATTCAAACTTCACATAATACTGAATTTATTGTCATTTTGATTAGAATACCAAAAAATCAATTACCATAACACTTATGATTAAAACTCAATTCAATCAAGCAAATTTAACAGTTGTGAAGCTAAATATTGAGACTACAATGTTTTGTCAATTTTATTATAAAATAACATAACTAGTTTCTAAGTAACAAAAGAAAGCCCCTCACAAATATATATATATTTTTTTTTTAGCAAATTATGTTTACTATATATATAGATAATAGACATTGTAGAAATCATACCATACAAATTAATTGTATTATGATAAAATTATATGCAAAAAAAACACAAATAATTTTTTAACTAGCTTGTAGGTGGTTAATAAAGAATAACACAAATATAAATTGGTTTAATAATGGGCATCATTATGAAAAAATGTCCCAATCTTGGTTTCCTCCCACTGTTTGTGGCGTCCATCTTGTCAATTTGGCCGAGTGCCCACCTTTGCAGAACTGGTGTCTTTGTCTTTGACTCCAGGCAGGAACTCAAAACACGTCCGGTTTACTTTCTGCCCGGAGGCCACCCTGTCTTTCATAACCTCGATGGCCAGAATGTAACTTTGAGTCCTCAGGCAACTCACACTTATGACTTCTTAAAAAAAGCCACCAAACTCTGACATTGTTCCCTGAAACATACAATTATAATCACTATGTTAAGATACTACTTTCACTAATTTTAACCAAAGCCTACTAGTATATTTTTATACCGTATGTATTTTCACTAAAGATAGACAATGGTTAAAGTTAAAAAAANGTTTCTCAGCATTTTGGCGTGTCCGGGGGATATGGGGGGTTGCACTTGCTTGGATCTGGGGCATCAGGGGTGTCGCCAGATTTGAGGGCGTCTGGGGGTTCAAAAGATTCGGGTTCTGGGGTATCCCAGCCTGTGCTGCATTGGACTTTGTCTGAGGCCTGTAAAAAAAAATATGAAATTATTGTCAGAGCTATACAATGCTCATTCTTCAGAATAATATACATCCATTAAGAGAACTTTGAATATCCAAGCCTACAACAAACTTATTCCATAATACATTTTCATGTTTGTGATATTCTTAATGAGGTGAACACGATTTCTATAAGTGTGTTTAAGATACCCTTTTGACTAACTTCTTTAAAATAGTGCATGTTTTGAGTGTTTCTATAAAATCATGTTAGATCAACCTTTTTCTCTTACAAACATCAAACATCCCCTGAAGCTCTGCAATTGGAATCTTTTTCGAAGAACAAAGGTGAAGTTAATGGTTAAGAACAATCGCAATTGACACACATTGAATACCTATTTTAAGTATGTGCAGCCTCTATTGGTAATCTTTAACTACTTGGTCTGTCTTGAAAACACTGAGTAAATTTGTATCTGCTTTTCTGAGAAAGGCTGAGTAGTTATGACTTGGACCAACTTCATATACATTTTATAAAATTGGCATAAGTGTTTGTTTCCTTTTTTTTTCATTTTTTTGTGTATATGAATGTGCATATGTGTATGTACACGTTTTTAATCATTTTTTTCTGCTACTGGACAGTCTATGTAATTATAATGGTTGAACCTTGGAACCTAAGATGCCATGTTTTCATTATCAACACCTAAACAAATACACATACACTCTCCTTCTTGGTGGGATTTGTCCTGCACTCTCTTCTTCCCTGAAGTTCCCTTTTTCCTCCTTTGAGGACTAACTGTTAATGAAACCAAAAGTCAATGGGTTTTGAATACAAAATAAGATAAAATAAGAAGTATCAAATTTTACAGTTAAACAATGGTTTATGCCTGGGTGAATATAAATTGAATTAGGTTTCAAAACTAAGAAAGTAATAGGATATTTATTAATATAATACAAGTATAAAAGTATTTTAATGCATTATTATACCCCCACAAACAAAGTTTAGGGGGGTATATAGGAGTGAGCTTGTCTGTCGTTCTGTCTGTCTGTCTGTCGGTCCGTATTAAGTATCCGCTCTCTTTATTCGAGTTGTTTTCATCCGATCTTCACCAAACTTGGTCAGAAGTTGTATCTAGATGATGTCGCCGGGTCATGCGAGGTCANGACCAATGATACTTCAACTTTTTAACTATGTGTGTAGCAATATGTTCTGTTCAAATTCGTATGTTTCCACGAAGATCTCATTAAAATTATGAATTTATGCAGATTGTACGATTGATAGGAATGGATGAAACTATTATAGAAAAGAAAGATTTTATTTGTATTAAGAAAGGTTTACCTTAAAAGGTTCGTCTACCCGGAGGATAAAACTGACTTCATCCTCTACTCGGTCTTCGGCTTCAATCGGGGTGGTTGCCACTGAAGAAGACTAAGCGCCCAACGAAGCCGAGGTGTCCATGTCCGCAAAGGGTCTGGTGTATTGACGGCTCAGTCCTGTCAACTGGCCACATGGTCACGTTCTGCTGTTTAAAAAAAAAAATCAAAAATATGCATAACATGTCCATCCCAATATTGATAAAAAGGCCGTCTATACGCACACTATAATTCATTCATAGCTCGTTATTTATGTTATGGTTGATGTTTATGCTTACCTCTGCCGATATATATGTATCTGGCAAAACCCACAGACGGGCGAACTCTGCTCCTCGGTTGCTGCTTCTTATCGCACCAAGTGTTGTACTGGCATCCAAAGGCAACAACTTATTGCCCCGTTTCCCCTCTACTAAGTCGAAGGCCTTCCCGTCCAGTACAGGGAACAGCTCGGTGGCCTTCCTCTTCAGGTCGTCATACGTTGTTTCCAACGGCAAAATGACATTGCTCTCCGGTCGCCTCCCTAAAATTATAACGTCTAACAATATAACGTCACTTCCGTTAAACATGACATGCTTCACAAATATATGCCGTTGAAGAAGGATACGATAAATTTAATCAAAGCGTTTTAATTTATAAACGGATAGAGGCGACTATGTTTTATTATATATATATATTATAAAACAATAAAGATTTTGTAGAACTAGGAATATATAAATATATATATATATATCAGGTCAGTAGTGTTTATGTCAATCAGTGTAAGGGGCTATAAGGGATCAGCTATAAAGCCAAAAATTTATCTGAAAATGAATCAATTTTAACATAACAGATGATTTCATACGAAAAAAATACGCAAAACAGACAATTTCATACGAAAAAATACTCTTTTTTTTCATTTTTATCATCGCACACTGTATATTTATTCTCAATAGCCTGAGTAGATCAATGTTCAATGACGTCATCAATAGAACAAATAATAATTGTATCGGTATTATTTCAATTCCATTTACAGATATTGCACAGAAAGTCAAGACAAATGATATTTCGACCATTCAATATTAAAATGCCTCGCCATTATTTTATTGTAAGCCTCACATGATATATTACAAAATGATAGTCAGTAACCTGTAATTCTCTCTATATACGCCCTACTCTGGTCATGCATTTAACATTACATGTGATAACTTGTATAACAAAACGGTTGGCTTTTGTGAGCGAATCTTACCCAAGCCCTTGGATAAAAGGTTGCCCATGTCAATCCCAGCAGTAGTCCTGTAATCCGGTCTGTCGAGGGCCGTAAATCGGACTTTCATTGTTGCTGTCCGCCTTCTGTCGCCACCATCGACCCGGTTTATTCTTCCCCTCCGTCGCCGAATGGTTCCTGTTGGGGTGGTTCTCAAGGGGTACGCAAGAGTTGGCAGTCTCGACACTAGCTCCTCGCCGTGTCGTAACGCCGTTACATCGTCTGCAAGTGCAACTGTCGCGGCCATGGCTGCGTTGATATGTCGTCTAAATAGGTCCGCTTAAAATAATCGATTATAACGCATAAAGATCAACTTTCAAACAACATATTTATGTAGAAAAGATATTTGGATAATTAGACATCACTTGAGTCATTGGCATTGTCGTTTTAAATAATAGTAGGTGTTTAATGTTTTTTTATACTCGTTAAATTCATTTAAAAAATAACAACCAGCTGTCTGACATAAATTTTATTTTAATTGAAATTGTCACATGTCTAATGTTAGATTTGGATATATGGAGCTTTAAGCATATTTCAATACGCAGAATAATCCATCTTTGTAAATAACAGTTAGCATATGAACGCGAATTATGAAGTGGTTACGTTGTGCGCTTTTTAAACCAGATTACAATAATGAACAGCAAAAACAGGAACGCTTCAATATTTACCGGAATTTCTCGGTGTGTTCGGAATCCGGAAATCATCTAAATCCGAATCAATGGAGTCCTCGTTTGACATCTCACTTTCAACTGAAGAATTTAAAAAGTAAAAAGAAAAGTTTAAATTGTACGAACATCCGAAGGTTAGCAACTTTGCATATTTTGAGGAACTATAACCCATTTCTTTAACATCAATTGCATGGATATCCTAAGCAGGACTTAAANTTTTTTTTTTATTTTTTTTTTAGAAGTGTCTTATGATTATTTTATCACAATTTTATTTCAATGACATGTAACAAAGTACATTATAATGATTTATATGATTTTGATCTTTTAATTTGAATTATTATACAGAGTTATATCAATATATATGGTTGTAGTAAAGTGCTACCAAAGAAGGCAACTGGATTTATTTTCCCAATTTCTTGAAAATGCCGATAAAATTCCCAATTCCAAAGCCATGGGCTATCTTCCCAAAAAGGGAAAAAAAAAGCCTGTAAGATGCCATGTTTTCATTATCAACACCTAAACAAATACACATACACTCTCCTTCTTGGTGGGATTTGTCCCGCACTCTCTTCTTTCCTGAAGTTCCCTTTTTCCTCCTTTGAGGACTAACTGTTAATAAAACAAAAGTCAATGGGTTTTGAATACAAAATAAGATAAAATAAGAAGTATCAAATTTTACAGTTAAACAATGGTTTATGCCTTGGTGAATATAAATTGAATTAGGTTTCAAAACTAAGAAAGTAATAGGATATTTATTAATATAATACAAGTATAAAAGTATTTTTATGCATTATTATACCCCCACAAACGAAGTTTAGGGGGGTATATAGGAGTGAGCTTGTCTGTCGATCTGTCTGTCTGTGGGTCAGTCGGTCCTTATTAAGTATCCGGTCGCTTCATTCGAGTTGTTTTCATCCGATCTTTACCAAACTTGGTCAGAAGTTGTATCTAGATAATGTCTAGGTCAAGTTCGAATATGGGTCATGCCGGGTCAAAAACCAGGTCACGGGGTCACTTAGTGCGTATTCTTATTTATTTATTTTTTCGTATTCTGTGTCAATGCGGCATGTGGGGGTATTCGTCACCATAGCTCTCAAAGCTCTAGTTTAGCTGAGTTTAAATATATGCGTCCTACTTCGTACTGTACTTAGCTCTATTTGGGTGAGTAAAAAAATATAAGCGTCTTAAATTACACTGTATTTAGAACTATTTGAGCGACTTAAAATATATGCGTCTTAAATTTTACTGCATCAAGCAAAATGTGGATGAGTTTTAATACATGCGTCTTAAAATGAACTAAATTTAGCAATATTCGGGTCAGTTCAGATGTATAGACTTGATATTGTACCATATTTACCAATATGCATGCACTCACCCGTAAGTTATTTTTTTGGCGTATGTTGGTCAGTGCTTTCTTGGCCTGGCACTCCATTTGCCGCATTGTAAGTTTTGCGGCATTTAACTGAAATAGAAATTTAAAATGAAATGTTTAGCTTTTATGTAAGCTTTGGTTATGGAAAAGAGACACTTTAATCAGTTTGGTGTTCTATTGGTGTTTGTAAAGAGACTGTGATACTCTTATCAACGAGATGGGGAGCATATAGTTGCCAGTTTGTAGTTCCGTACTTCCTTCGTAACACTTTTGTTACAGTTTCTCATAGCGCCTTCAATACTTTACCGATCTCTTACATATTTGGCATGTAGGTACCTTGCATAGACCTCTACCTTTTGATGAGGTTTGAGGTCACTGGGGTCAAGGTCACCGAGGCTAATAATAGATTTTCTCAAGGTAATTATGTTTGTTTTTGTTTTTTTCACACAATTAACCCATATATTGACAAAGCATCATTGGGGAGCATCCATCAGTTTTACTAATATCCTTGTTTATTAAGGATTATAATTTGTTTTTGAGGCACTCAGTATGTCAATGTCAAAATTATTACAAATTATATTGTTAAAACTGAATAGTATAAACCAAAGACACAATTCATTAGGGGGGTTGAATTCAAAGCGGTGAAGTAGGGGGGCATTGTGTTTCTGACAAACACATCTCTTGTTTTTTTTTGTGTGTGCAAAATTTTATTTCTCCATAGAATATTACAAACATACATGCAAGCATGTCACATACAGAGTTAATTTATTTATAGGTACTTGATGGGAACATATATTAAGTTGATAAAGTTGTACACATAAATTTATATACAATTGATATTGTGTTACATTTAAAGAACTTTAACTTTATTACAAAAAAAAACAACCTACATATACACTTGCATATACATACTTAATACAGTCTTTAATCTATGAAATATTGCACATAAGAAAGTAAATCTTAAGTGCTGAACTATCAAAACATTTTTCTTGCTTGATGACTTATTGTAATTTTGTTCACTCAGCATCAATTCACTGCAAAGGCAAAGTAATGCAAGGTTCTGTTCAAGAAATATGTCTAGAACAACTCGTTGGTAGAACATGTAGCCGTTTTCTTCAATATCAGTATAGCTTTCTTGCAAAGGTTTGTCTTCAGTAGCATATACAAAGACGAATTTGACTTTTTGCAAAAAACAACAACAAATATTTCACATAGCGTAAAATTGAAATTGATGAAACATTATTCCGAGTTGGATGTTCATCCCTAATTGTTACGAGTTAAATAGGAGTTGAATATTTCACGCAAATTCTACCTCAAATCATGTCATTCTCTTCTGTTTCCAGCAACGGCACTTCCTGTTATTAGACATAACATGTTGTATGTCCTTGATGGTTGCAAGGAGTATACTCACGGAGCTTATTTTAGATGTAGAAATCTTAAGAACGGAACTTTTGATAGAATAATTATCTTGGCCACACAAAGCCACTTAGCATAAAATTTTAATTTATCAAACCTTGTTCTGAGTTTAATGTTCATCCCTAATCGTTACAAGTTGAATATTTTTATGCAATTTTACCTCAATCATGTCACTCTCTCTGTTTCTAGCAATGTCACCTCCTGTATAGACCTGACATGCTGAATATTCTCCATGGTCGACAGCAGTATCATGCTCACAGTGCTTAAAAAAAGTTGCATATCAATAAGCAGTCATCATTTCTTATTTGAATAAATAAATAATAAATAAATAATTTACTAATAATAATAATAATAATTAATAAAATGGATCATGTTGAACTCCTGGCACGCTGGTAACCTCCCTGCAGTACGAGGANTAAGCAGTCATCATTTCTTATTTGAATAAATAAATAATTAACTAATAATAATAATAATAATTAATAAAATGGATCATGTTGAACTCCTGGCACGCTGTTAACCTCCCTGCAGTACGAGGAAGTGGATGTTACACTGGGAACAATGATTTTTATTTAGATGATGGTAATATAACCACAAGCAAACCTCCATGACTTGTCACTTTTGATGACTAAAACAACAGGGGAATGTAAAACGTATGTTGATCTGTGAATGAAACTGGCTTTTACTAATTGATATGTTTGTCTTTCAGTTTCTGCCTTTTTAATTGGATCCTTCCAATAGAAATTCTGGTGAACTGGTTTAGAATCAGGATAAAGGATACAGATCAAATGTGTAATTTATGTGTTGGGGAGCTATAACAGATCAATTTAAACTAACATTTATAGCTTATTTGCTCAACGTGATAATTTAGTCTTTCTTTTATATCGGTAAGTTGTAGGTACATTAGGATGTACTTCTTCTTTTATTCTTTAGTCCACTTTTAATAGCTGCAGCAACATACTTGGCACATTTGCCAACTCCAGGAGACGCCTGTTGTGCTGCATTACAAATGAACATTTGTCTCCTTGGCAAATTCTTCTCTGGTCTCTTTTCCATTAAATGAGCTATCAATCAGTTCATTGTTAGAATACAGAAGTTTTGCCAAGTCCCATACAAGTCTTGAAAACTTTCCATCATGTTGACAAATTAAACTACCCAATATGTCAGGATGTAGCAAAACAGGAGCATTTTTTGACAATGACTTCATATCATTATATGAACTTGTTACAACTGGGAGTTGATCACACCTAGACCTCAGAGGGACCCTGTTAGAAACAGACACAACCCTATCACCAACCAAATCATCAACCATGTCAGTGTTGGTGTTTATATGGAGCTTTCCTGTCTGTTGCTTTCCTCTGGGCCTATGAGTGAGAAGGGGCGTGAGCTATTGTAATTGCATTAACAATATAATGAAGGAACAGGTGAACAAGAATGGCAATAAGGCAATTTAGGGTTTAATTTTATGTACAGGTTGCATCCTTTGTAGCGATAAGAAATGGCGAAAGCGTGTTTTTGCCGTTTCCACCAACTGTGTCTCTAAGAGGATCTTTCTGTCGCATCAAGCTTCCAGTAGGGTCAGACTGTGTAGTTGCCTTTCTTAGAGAATGAGTTAACTGTAAATTTCTTTGCTTTGTTTCTAAGCTTTTTCTCGTTAAATCACGTTTTTAGTTTCCTCAACACCATGTTTGTTGCCATGTTTGTTGATCACATAACCAGAACTATGCTTATCAAGCGTTTCCTAAACAGAAACAGCGTCTTTTCAACCATGTCCCTTTACTGCCAGGTCGCATTCTGCTTTTCCCTGAAGAGACTTTTTGCTGTACTCTTCCAAATCTCCATTCTTGGAACAGTATTTCTTTTTTTTTCTTTTTTTTTATGCATTTCATGTCAATGACATGCAAAGCATATTAGTAAGTAACATATCTCCACCTTTACAAAATCATGTAATTTTGTGTTGAAAAAACAACATTTAGGAAATATAAAAAAGAAAAATATACATTTTTCAGTGTGTATAGCGACAAAAGTATGTACATGTATATGGAACAGTATTTCTTGTTTTTCTCTGGGGAGACCCTGGCAATTTCAAAGTGAGTTTGCAGGTTGATCTTCTTGAGTGAGGAGATAACAGATTGTCACATTGTTGTGATTCTGCCGGTTAGCTTTTGGTGCGTGGGACACTGGTAAGCCTGAATCTTAATTGTTTCAATAGCTTACTGTTNCAAATTAAACTACCCAATATGTCAGGATGTAGCAAAACAGGAGCATTTTTTGACAATGACTTCATATCATTATATGAACTTGTTACAACTGGGAGTTGATCACACCTAGACCTCAGAGGGACCCTGTTAGAAACAGACACAACCCTATCACCAACCAAATCATCAACCATGTCAGTGTTGGTGTTTATATGGAGCTTTCCTGTCTGTTGCTTTCCTCTGGGCCTATGAGTGAGAAGGGGCGTGAGCTATTGTAATTGCATTAACAATATAATGAAGGAACAGGTGAACAAGAATGGCAATAAGGCAATTTAGGGTTTAATTTTATGTACAGGTTGCATCCTTTGTAGCGATAAGAAATGGCGAAAGCGTGTTTTTGCCGTTTCCACCAACTGTGTCTCTAAGAGGATCTTTCTGTCGCATCAAGCTTCCAGTAGGGTCAGACTGTGTAGTTGCCTTTCTTAGAGAATGAGTTAACTGTAAATTTCTTTGCTTTGTTTCTAAGCTTTTTCTCGTTAAATCACGTTTTTAGTTTCCTCAACACCATGTTTGTTGCCATGTTTGTTGATCACATAACCAGAACTATGCTTATCAAGCGTTTCCTAAACAGAAACAGCGTCTTTTCAACCATGTCCCTTTACTGCCAGGTCGCATTCTGCTTTTCCCTGAAGAGACTTTTTGCTGTACTCTTCCAAATCTCCATTCTTGGAACAGTATTTCTTTTTTTTTCTTTTTTTTTATGCATTTCATGTCAATGACATGCAAAGCATATTAGTAAGTAACATATCTCCACCTTTACAAAATCATGTAATTTTGTGTTGAAAAAACAACATTTAGGAAATATAAAAAAGAAAAATATACATTTTTCAGTGTGTATAGCGACAAAAGTATGTACATGTATATGGAACAGTATTTCTTGTTTTTCTCTGGGGAGACCCTGGCAATTTCAAAGTGAGTTTGCAGGTTGATCTTCTTGAGTGAGGAGATAACAGATTGTCACATTGTTGTGATTCTGCCGGTTAGCTTTTGGTGCGTGGGACACTGGTAAGCCTGAATCTTAATTGTTTCAATAGCTTACTCTTCAACAATTTCTCACACCCTTTGCCAGAATTTATATGACATTCCCATTGTAAGATCTTCTCCCTAAAGATAGAAGATTGTCTGGTAAGCCGTGTCTGGGGGCATTGCAAGTGAGAGTCTGCCCTGCTTGCCCCTTCTCCTACTTTGATTCCAATTTTAATGCCCCCGAAGGTGGGCATATAGTGATCGCAAAGTCCGGTCCGTTTGAAATTAAGTCACACTTTGCGTTAAGGTTTTGAAAAACGTGGAAAAAAATGTGGAATTTTTCAGGGGCATATGTCATCCTATGGTGACAGGTCTTGTTCTTTAGTTTCTTTAGTTTTTGTTNCTGTTCAACAATTTCTCACACCCTTTGCCAGAATTTATATGACATTCCCATTGTCAGATCTTCTCCCTAAAGATGGCAGATTGTGTGGTAAGCCGTGTCTGGGAGCATTGCAAGTGAGAGGCTGCCCTGCTTGCCCCTTCTCCTACTTTGATCCTAATTTTTATGCCCCCGAAGGTGGGCATATAGCGATTGCACAGTCCCTCTGTCCGTTTGAAAATCCGTCACACTTTGCGTTTAGGTTATGAAAAATGTGGGAAAAAAATGTGGAATTTTTCAGGGGCATATGTCATCCTATGGCATCCTATGGTGACAGGTCTTGTTCTTTAGTTTCTTTAGTTTTTGTTATTTCTGTTCATGTCTGGAATTCCTATAGTAGCATAATGGTTATAAAAGAAATATATTCAACATTATATGTAGCAAAATAACAATACTAATTCAATATTGACAATTACAGTATGAAATGATAAATACCACCTTGTATAAATTGTGGTTTAACAAGTGTGAATTGACAAATATGTATTTTCTTAATTATACAAAATCCGTGTTACTTGTAAGATGTGCATCAGTTTTATGGCATTAATACATACTAATACATAACATTCAAATATATAGTTTAAACTTTTATTTTATTTTAATAACAATAATACAATAGACCGATGATAACAGTGCATACATCAACAATATTACTTAACAAAGTTTGTAATGGACCATTAAACTCTTTACGGCACATATTAATCTTTGTAATCAGCACTGGTATTTGTGCATGCCGTTGTTACCAGGGGAACAGCTATCCAGATGCACAAGATCTTTGGGTAGTCAACAGGAAATTTTATGTCAGGAAATCGTATAAAATTGTTCTTATATGTTTTTGCTAAACACTTGTTTATTTTCACTCTCTGTCGGTCGAAGCAGATTTTATCTAATCCCTGATATTTAGAGAAATCTCCGCGTGTCATTATCTCTGATACCTACACATGCTTACAGCCATTTCCATGTATTTCATTGACGATTTGGTTATTCTTCCCACAATCTCTTTTGGTTTTGATGTTGTTGTGATGTCATTTTCCCAGACAGCTACGATTACGATTTTCGCTTTTTCCTGTAGAATCATGCAGTACGGTTTGTTGTCCATTTTATCATTTCTCGGTTTGTTATTAGAAAAGAAAACAAGAAAAAAACAAGATTCATTTAATAAGTGTCTAATGAAAAAAGCAACCAATATGATATGAGTTGTGGTAATTTGAGATTCAATGCACACGTTTATCTTTTAAATGAAACACAAAATCCAAACCGTTTTAATTCAGCCTTCAATAGCTCTCGCTTGAAACGACGACTCATCTTCGCTTTTGGATATTACGAATGAAGGACAATACAAATCTGCCTATACAGAAGGGTGCGAGTTTCCCGTGCACATCGATTGGAATTTTGATGCAACTGGGTTAGCATCAGTATAAAGGATACAGATCAACTGTGTAAATTATGTGTTGTGGAGCTATAACAGATCAATATAAGATAATAAACTATCATTTATAGCACATTTGCTCAAATTTGATAGTTTAGTCTTTCTTCTTTATTGGTAAGGTGTAGGTACATTAGGATGTACTTCTTCTTTTATTCTTCAGTCACTGTTAATATATCCGTTTTTTTGTCAACAACAACTTTGAACATAGAGAAATTTTGGTTTGGAAATGCTTTTTATCGCCGCCAAAGGCGGAGGGATATTTTTTTGGCATTGTCCGTCCGTCTGTCCGTCCTTCCGGCACTTTTGTGTCCGGAGCCATATCTCGGAAGTGCTTTGGCGGATTTCATTGAAACTTGGTATGAGTATATATATAGATAAGAGGATGATGCACTCCAAATGGCATTGTACACCATCTGTTAATAACAGAGTTATGGCCCTTTGTATATATTCTGTGTCAATGCAGCATGTGGGGGTATACATCACGTCTGTTACAAAGCTCTAGTTTGGCGGGGGATATCAATTCAACGAATTTGCTTGTTATATTAAGCCTTTATACACTAATTCATGTAAAAACACAAATACATACCTGCACTATCTGTGTCCACAGTGGCTCATCACAAAGTTGCTTCTCGTCCACAAATATTCTGAAGTAGACAGAAAACTTTGAATGTGTAAAACTTATAGCTGCGGCAACATACTCGGCACATTTGCCAGCTCCAGGAGACGCCTATTATGCTGCATTTAGAATTAACATTTTTCTCCTTGGCGACAATTCTTCTCTTGTCCCTTTGCCATTTAAGAGCTATCAATAAGTTTATTGTTAGAATAAAAACGTTTTGCCATGTTGCATACGAATCTTGAAATATTTCATGTTGACAAATTAAACCATCCAAAATGTCAGGATGTAGCATAACAGGAGCATTTTTTTGCCCCTGAAGGTGAGCATATAGTGATCGCACTGTCCGTCTGTCTGTCTGTCTGGAATTTCGTCACACTTTGCGTTTAGGTTTTGCGTTAAGGTTTCAATTTTGTTTTTCAAAGCAGCGCAGAAGGGGGCATTGTGTTTCTGACAAACACATCTTTTGTTTGACACTGACTTCTTATCATTATATGAACTTGTTACAACTGGAAGTTGGTAACACCTAGACCTCAGAGGGATTCTGTAAGTACATTAAATGATAAATACCTCTGCTCCTCATATGTTGGAGGGGGAAACTCAACAGCTCCCAACGTCCAACGTATAACCGTAGGGCTTCAAATTAAAGTTTTTACGGGAATGATTAATGCACCATCTGGGAGTCGCTTAAAACTTGTACAAAGGATGGCAACAACAAAACATGGCGCCATCTATGCACCATTTCCTGCCGGACAGGATCCGGAAGAAGAACATATAGTTTGTCTGAGGGGGTTCTCCGTTCTTCATCAGCTCTTCGCCCTCTTCAGCCATCCGGTGAACGCCGTGGTAGTCGCACACTACCGTTCCCTTATCAATAGTACACACTGAAAAAATCCCTTTATCCTTGCCGCCCGCGTCTCCGGGTCGGACAAGCGGCCAGTTCTGCTGAATTTCTTCAGCGTGGCTTTGCTCGGCTCAACAGACGAGGTCTGGTTCCTGCAAAGAATTTCGCGCATCCTATTCTCCAGCGAGCCCATCCGCACCTTCACCTGGTAAACGTTTCCTGTTTGGTCCTTCTCCGTCAGTTGTGGAATTCCAGGTAGATCCTTCAACATCTTAATGTTCAGCTTCTGGGCATAATGTCGCAGATATTTGTCGGCCATCTTGTGGACCAATGCGTTGTCCCTTTCAACGCACAGAGAGCGCTGAACCTTTTGGGCGTCTTTCTTGTGAAGAGTCTTCCCACGCTGCTGCTCCATCTCAATCTGTTGGCAAGGTTTGGCGATATTTATAGCAGCCACATCGCCGCCGGCGTCTGCTATGAGGTCCGTGAGAATCTGCTTCACTTTGGTACGCTTTGGCGTTTGTCCGACTCTTGGTGTCGGTCGCTTTCGGGGGTGTCCTTGGAGCGGGCGTGGTGCTGGAAGATCTCGTAGTTTTGCCGAGCAATTCCTGCCGAGAGTTTGGTACACTTATATTTCTTCTGTAGCTTATCGATGCCATCGGAGACCTTCTGGTACGGTTTGCCGTTGTACTAGGGTGAAGAACCTCTTGTGCGTCATCCCCGTTTTCTTGTAGATGGTGGGGCGAATGCAGCTGGCAGAGGTGTCCAACATTTTCATCCAGTATTCGACGAGGCAGATCTGTCAGGCAAAGGATGTCTTTTGTTCTGTGATGTTTACTGTAAGAACACTTTGCCCTTTGCTTACTACCGGACCAGCCTCGAGAGCAGCGTTATACTCACTGATGGTCATGTTCTGCAGAACGCCGACACGTTGGCCTTGCTGCAGGCATGTACTGGTTGATAAACGTGACGATGTACTTCGACAGCATCTCTTCTGCACACCATTGGTTTAATTTTATTACAGGTTTAGTTTTCATTAATGTTTGCTGGATGTGATCATATTCAGAAAAAAGGAAAGATATTTTGTAAAGAGATTAATCATCCTTATTGAATTGATAACTAACAATAAGTATAGTTAAAATAACTTAACAAACAAATGCCTAGCCGACCTACCTCACCTAATGTTTTGGAGCGCTAGTAGACACAACTTTTTTTATTGGCCTTATCACTGCTTTAAAACTGTTGATATACATACTTAGTTTCCTCTTATCAATGCTTTAAAACTGTTTATATACATACTAGTTTCATCTTATAAATTCTTTAAAACTGTTGATATACATACTAGTTTTCCCTTATCACTGCTTTAAAACTGTTGATATACATACTAGTTTCCCCTTATCACTGCTTTAAAACTGTTGATATACATACTAGTTTTATGGCAAGCAGTTTGACGCATAATCCCAAGAAACTAGGTTTCTCATGAGAACCTAGGTTCTCAGAATGAGAACCTAGGTTATCGCTTGAAGATTGCACATGGCTTCAAGAACCCAAGTTTTCAAATGAGAACCTAGGTTTTCATGAGAACCTAGGTTCTCAATTAGAAACCTAGTTTCTCATGAGAACCTAGGTTCTCATTTAAAAACCTAGGTTCTCATGAGAACCTAGGTTCTCAGAATAAGAACCTAGGTTCTCATGAAAAACCTAGTTTCTTGGGATTATGCGTCAAACGGTTTGCCATATCCGTGGTTTTCATTTGGGAACCATAGGTTTTCATGAGAACCTAGGTTTTCAGAATTACACGTCTATGGCAAGGGGTTCGACGCATAATCGCAAGAAACTAGGTTTCTCATGAGAACCTAGGTTCTCATGAGAACCTAGGTTCTCATGAGAAACTTGGTTAATGAAATCCCAAGAAACCAGGTTTCTCATGACAACCTAGGTTCTCATGAGAACCTAGGTTTTCATGAGAACCTAGGTTCTCATGAGAAACTAGGTTTATGAAATCCCAAGAAACCAGGTTTCTCATGAGAACCTAGGTTCTCATGAGAACCTAGGTTTTCATGAGAACCTAGGTTCTCATGAGAAACTAGGTTTNATGAAATATAACCATTTATAACTAATTTAAACCGTTTACACACAATAGAAACGCAAATAGTCATATATATAGCGAGAAATTGAGTGCTTTTCGGTCTTCACATGAAGTGCTTTTCGGTCGGTATATTGCCGATATTTATCCAATTTTGGGCATTAATACCTCATAATAAACACAAGGTAGTATAAATATGCATGAAATATAACCATTTATAACTAATTTAAACCGTTTACACACAATAGAAACGCAAATAGTCATATATATAGCGAGAAATTGAGTGCTTTTCGGTCTTCACATGAAGTGCTTTTCGGTCGGTATATTGCCGATATTTATCCAATTTTGGGCATTAATACCTCATAATAAACACAAGGTAGTATAAATATGCATGAAATATAACCATTTATAACTAATTTAAACCGTTTACACACAATAGAAACGCAAATAGTCATATATATAGCGAGAAATTGAGTGCTTTTCGGTCTTCACATGAAGTGCTTTTCGGTCGGTATATTGCCGATATTTATCCAATTTTGGGCATTAATACCTCATAATAAACACAAGGTAGTATAAATATGCATGAAATATAACCATTTATAACTAATTTAATCTGTTTACACACAATAGACACGCAATTTTTCATATATAGAGAGAGAAGTTGAGTGCTTTTCGGTCTTCACATGAAGTGCTTTTCGGTCGGTATATTGCCGATATTTACCATTTTGGGCACAATGTAGTATAGACATACACTCATATAACCATTTATAACTAATTAAACCCGTTAACACACACTAGAAACGATATATTGCATATATATAGAGAGAAATTGAGTGCTTTTCGGTGCTTTTCGGTGATTGTATGGACCGCACATGTGTATCGTGTTATTTCTTGAAATTTGTATATTTGTATAAAATAGTTGCAATATATTTACATTTCCAGAAAGGAAATTCATTTCTGCGTTTAATAAGACCAAGTTCATGGAAATCGCTGCACAATTGATGAAGTAATGGCTGTTCAAAGCGATGCACCCTATATTCCGGTCATTTTGAGTTGAATACCTTGTTATATATATAGATTTGATAGTGAAAAATATGTTTTCAGAGAAATCGATTTTTCGTTATAATTTGGTTATTTTTCATTTAAAATGATGTTTTTACTAATTCATATTATAGCCACTTGTTAACCACATGTGTATTGGACAACTTCAATTGAGTTTATATTTATTTTGAGACAATGCCCACATTCCTGAATATGGGTCACCACATGCCCGTTATTCACTAAATCTTGAGTTGCAGCTTTCATGCTTATTTTATATGGTACGCATCAATTTGGTTTCTGAGCATTCTTACTTTTGCAAAGGACACATAATACTAAAATATTACATCAATGAACATTATGTTTACCAAACAAAATCTGCAAAATTTAAGAAACCATACGTCTGCACTTTTCCTGTCGTCACAAAAACGGTGCGTACATAACATGACCTTGTTTTGCTTTTGAAAAAAGAAACAGTTGTAAACATTGAAACACGCCAACAAAAAATTATCTACTTAACAATGATAGGCTGTTTGTATTCAATTTGTAGAAAACTATAAATCTTAACATAAATAAATGTTATTTGCAAAAAACTTTTAACCTATCCGTTACTCTCTAAAGTCCGCTATACACCAAGCGACTGTATATAAATTAAAAGAATTTATTTTATGGCATTAAATAGCAATACATGTTAGAGTTAAAAGTTAACTGTAAAATAAAATAACTGTAACACGGTCGGGTGCGTTACGTTTGTGTGAAGATCTCCCATGTGCGCCGTATAAAGGGATACTGTAAGAATGAATAAAGAAAATCCAACATTAACTAATGCCAGAACTGGGTTTGTGGCTGCAAGTGAAATGTTTAACATTGCTGTGAACAAGTTTCCAAGAAAAGAAACGCCTGCAAATTTTGATTCTCATTCATCTAGAAAAGTACCAAAACAATTTAAGCAAATACAAAATCAAGGGAGCATTTTGAACTTCTTCATGCAATGCCCAAATAAATTAGAATGTCCACCAGGTTCTGTCTTCAATACTTCAACTCGGCCTACAATCCAGGTTATAAAAGACAATAGCATGGATTCTACAGCACCAATTGTAAAAGCGGATTCACTGTCAAAAACCGACAGTACAGTCTAACCGTATCATTCTAACATTTGAAACTTTATTGAACCAAATAAACAAGCAGCAAAATGGCAAGTGTGAATGGGTCTATGATTAAACAAATGTTATTAATAATAAAACAATTCACATATAACAAATTTACCAATATCTTTGAGATTATAACTGTAAATAAACTTTAGGGAATTATTTGCTTTAGCAAAAGGTATTATAAAAAGGTATACAAATAATGTAAAACTATGTCACATTATAGACTATTACTTTACTTTAAGTATAGAAAATGAACATAATATATGCAGAGTTGCATAAACAAAGTATGAAACTTTAATACAAGCAATATACTGAAATGTGACCTTATATCATGTATATATTTTAAAATGTCAATACAATAATTATGATGCAAGTATCATAAATTTTTTACCTGTAAGCAGTTAAAACTTTATTAAACCAATTCAACCAAATTAAGACTTAATTGTAGTACCAAATGTCACGTTGTGTGGGAAACAGAAGATTGCAGATCGATGGGAGAATGAACCATATATTGTGGTTAGCAGCCCACTTGTTGATTTCATCTTCCCAAAATTCTGGCTTTGAGAACACCTTTTCAATATCAGTGTTAAATCTGTTTAAATTTGTGAAAAAAGTCCTCTTGTTGTACAATTATCAAAAGTCTTATTATATTCTATTAAGTCGTGTCTTCATTGTTTTCTTGGCTTTTACCTGTGCACAGTTGTTTTGCATCATTACGCTCATTGAAGTCTTGATCATAGTATTTCACTGATGGTGCTGCTTTCTTCAGGTCTGATTTATCCAGCTGGCTGAAGGGCACCAAACCACACACTGCTTTTCCAGTTGTTATATTGTGTGATTCGTGACGCATCATGTTATTTTCTGATGCTGGCATTCGCTGTTCCTGTTTATTCTTGTCAAACACTTTCTGGCATAGTGGCCAAACCTGCCACATTGAGTCAGATGGTTCGATTATGTCGTTTGCAAGCATGTCACTTAGTGACTTACCTGTGCTTCAATTTCCTTCTCGACTGTCGGTGAGTCTCGATGTGGAGGTTGCCTTTGCGGTGGAGCATCGGCAACCCAACTCAGAGGTGTGGTTTGCAAATAATTTAAAATAAAAGTAATACAAAATTGGATAGCAAAATAAAAATATTTTGCATAAAGAGATTTGTTTAATGACAAAATCATGCAATTGTCATTTCCCAGATGGTACATAATTATGGAAAACAAGATAGAACAATCGTGATACACACAGACTTAAAAAAAAATAAGGATATTGCAGACAATATGGGCTAGATGGTTCAAATGTCATCCAAAAGCGGAGAGCAATTTGGACCCGTCAAGTTAAGAACAAACCCACGAGTACAAGCGACATACCATCTGAGGGGATGATGTGTCAACTGTCAGAGAACAAAAAAAACATACAATTTAAAAATAATAAAGCAGTGACAGGCATGTAGTACCCTTGTTATGGCATGTACCAATCACCTTTGATGTCTTTTATTGTAGTCATAAGTACCTCCTCTACTAAAAGCAATCAGTTAGTCATATCAAAGTCTGTAGGCGCAAGCACCCTCTTGAGCTTCCTCCGCACGCTCTCCATAACTACTCCCTCCCCTTGGCTACTGAGATGAACCCCGTCTGGGTGCCAGTGATCCTGCTCCCTAACGTGTACCATGGACGCTACAGGAAACTTCTTTGCCACGTAGTGGCCAATGGAGTCTGCCATCCTTGCGAAGCTCGGCGAATTGAGAGCGGCATCCTGAAACGCCCACCTCTTACATATGTCCGGAACTACCACTGTAGAAACGCCCCTGTCTCTAATCCTATGACACAGGTTAACTATGTGCAACCCTATCTTCGCGGCTTCACTCTAGTTGAAATGTCATTCCCCCCAAACACAATATCACCACATCCGGGCACCACCCCAGCATTCGCTCCAATAGCTCCTCATTCAATTTCATGGCCCTGATCCCGCCCTGTCCGAATAAATGATAATGGCCAGGCACCTATAAACAGACAACATGCCTATGTAGTGGTTAGACATGGGTATGGGTGTGTATAATATATAATATACATATGTATGACGAGGTTGGTTAACAAAATAGAAAATAATCATATAGGATATAGACCACGGTACTGAGCTCTCCCCGTTTACAGCGAGCTATCTTATAAAATCAAATCAAGAAATAAAAGTAATCAAATAATATTCATGATTTAACAAAAATAAGGTAACACTTAAACTATTTGTACATCAGGTATCTCTGCCCATTGGGTTTAGCAGACAATGTAACTGTCTCGGAAGAACGCGATTCTAGTTGTAGAAACAGTCATCTCGAGCGAAGATACAATTATAACACGATATCCCACCCATACATTTATACTTAGCTACTGCACACTTTAAGGAACAAACAAACACAAATCAGGATTGTGTGCGATTACACACACATTATCATACAGAAATAGTTCATATGGAAATGAAAAATTATTAAAAGGTGATGTATGTATCAAGCATCCATTTAATACACACATATACGGTAGAAAGATAATCCTAATAAATAAAATACCGTTATGATCCACTGCGGGCATCCGCCATGAATTGGCCCCACATTCTGAGGGTCTCTGTAAGCTAAAAAGAACAACAAAACAACTTTCGAACAATCATTCAAGCTAATTGCCCACTGTCCATTGTTTTTGTGTGATTCTGTTCTTCGCATGAATGTTTTGGGCCACATTTCACTCAGTTATATATGTAATTCTTAGACTTTCATATTTTTTTCTTTCGTCTCATCTGAAGCCTGATAGAAACTGTATGGTTGGATAAATTATGACTATGTCCTTTTAGTAGCATAAACAAAATTCTCATTCTGCATAGGCTTATTTGATGATTAAACGGATGTAGCAATGTTATGTGTTATAACAGCCATATAATCCTTTAATTTAAAACACAACAATCTACCTCAATTTCATACCTGGCACTTGAGTGCTTCACTGCCGACATCCACCATGAATTGGTCCCACTTTCTGAGGGTCCCTGTTAGCTAAAAATAACAACAATCTACCCCAATTTCATACCATGCACTTGGAGTGCGTCACTGCGTGCATCCACCATGAATTGGACCCACATTCTGAGGGTCTCTGTAAGCTGAAAATAACAACAATCTACCCCAATTTCATACCATGCACTTGAGTGCGTCACTGCTGACATCCACCATGAATTGGTCCCACATTCTGAGGGTCTCTGTTAGCTAAAAATAACAACAATCTACCCCAATTTCATACCATGCACTTGAGTGCTTCACTGCCGACATCCGCCATGAATTGGTCCCACTTTCTGAGGGTCCGGTCCCTGTAAGCTAAAAATAACAATCTACCCTAATTTCATACCTTGCACTTGAGTGCTCCACTGCGGGGATCCTCCATGAACTGAGCCCACATTCTGAGTCATTCATTCCCTTGTTATATTATCAAAGGAATATTCTGCCGAGGTGATGACGTCCTGCTGGTACACGCTGCTGGGGAAGTGAATATGTAACTTTAACGTGTTGTCCAGTCTAGTCTTTAATAGATGAAGGTGAGTCAGGTGTATTTTGGTGATGTCGGTGCTGTCTTTCTTGTTCTGGCACGTCCGTCTACTCGGCGCGACTATGTTTGTGGCGAACGGCGTGGAAATCATGCAGTTGCATGGTAGCGTAACCATGCAAAACGTGCATCCGCTTTCGATTGTCGTCGGCTTTCCGTGGCAGGTCTTATTAAAATCCTTGACGTCCACGAAAAGGACCCTTCCGTTTGCCATAGGCCGCGCGATGGGACGTCGACTTTCAGGTAAAATCACCGTATTGCAGGTTGTCTCAACCTTTCGCTGGTCGTCCATCCAGACTGCCGCGACACATGCTGTCGAATTGCTCACCGGCTGCGGGTTGAGGACTAAATCGCAGACGCGGTGTCATGCTTGCCGGTGCACTGGGCTATATCTTCGGTGTCGATTGCCTGAAACACCACCTCTTCTGTCCGGCTGGCGGTTGATGCGTCGGCCATGAAGTACGCAGGAAGGTCTTTTATCAGAACGGTGTGGTTCTCAAATGGCACGCCGAAGACTAGCACCCTGTAGAGATCCATGTCTGTCCGCATGCCAATGGGGACCTTAGGAGTAACCCATATATCTCTGCCGCCGACAATGTTGGCCAAGAACGTGGCAGATCCATAGTAGAAAGCCGGGTCGCGTTGCAGGATGCGTAATGGAGACCCGGCTTTTTTCAAGGTATCTTCCAATCGATCCATGACACTGGAGATGTCCGCGGGTTTGACCAGCTGGTGAGGCATAATACCCGCTGCAACGTGGTCAAGACCCGCCTGGAGATCCGACAGATACTGATTTATTTCTGCTGCCTCTAACAGCATTTTGAAAATGCCCTCCGTAGACTGCTCCAGTGCATGGATACGCAACTCCGTCATATTCTCGAAGGAATCCGCTGGATGGACGTCATGCCTTCCACAGTCTGGTTGATGAACCTCTCCATATTGGCCATTTTCCGGCTGCTTAGAGACATGTACGACTCGAAATGTCGCTCGTGAGCAATCAAGTCGCTTTGCAGACCACGCCCGGCCGCGATTATTCTGTTGACCTTATCGGCAATCTTCTGGACGTCTTCTTGGGTTGCAGTGCCGAAGAGACTTACTGAGGTCCCCGATAAAGCCGAGAGGGGCGTTCCGTATTTGCCGGCCACGCTTGCTTGTCAGATCTAGGGCGGGTATGGTGTCCATAGCTCGCTGTCTAATGTTATCCAGCCAGGACCGCAGTTGCTCAGCGACGAATGAACAAGAATAAACCACAAATCTCAAAAAGTGAAAAAATTGTCCCATGTATGGGACCTCAAGGTGCCTACTCGTCCCATTTATGGGACAGGAGTCAAGCTCTGTAGGTTCTTTCTCTTCTTCCATGGCTTTCTCCTTTTGCCTCGCCCTCTCTAACATCCTTGCCCGTCTGAATCTTCTCGTTTATTTCTCTTCCTCTTCAATCCTTGCTGTCTCCTGTTTCTCCTGTCTGGCTCTTGATTCTGTTTCAATTTTGTTTTTAAAAATGTCTGTTTCGCAAATGTCAGTGAAGCTGAGAAAACTTCCAGATTTGTCTGCAAAAAAGTGTTGAAGCTGTTGTTTTTTTTCAAGCTCTGATAGATAAGCAATTTATATTTCAAAGTATATTTTGACTTGATAGATTGTGATTCTTTTGTAACAACGATTTGTTTTGTGTATTGTCAAGAAATATTTTTGAGAAACGTTTTCTTGTATTATAAAAGTTCTTTCAAATACGTTTTGTTTTTCGAATGTCAATTTGAAATGGGTTATTTTTAAGTTACAACTTCTTGATGTAGTATAGCTTTTTATGTGAGAGTTCTCAGAGGAGGAGGAAGCTGGACTGCAACGCCAAATTGAAACACATGTATTCAATATGCCCCCCTTCGAAGAAGAGGGGGTATATTGTTTTGCTGGGTGAAGGTCTGTCAGTAGACCAGTTAGTTTCAGATCAATAACTTTTGAACGGCTTGACAGATTGGCTTGATACTATACATGTGCTCTTCATTGGCTTTGGACAGTAGATGACCCCTATTGAAATTGGGGTCACTAGGTCAAAGGTCAAGGTCACTGTCACAAGAAGTGTGAAAATCGTTTCCGATCAATAACTCATCAACCAATTGACCGATTGGCTTGATACTTTTCATGTGCATTGGCCTTGGACAGTAGATTATTATTGAAATTGGGGTCATTAGGTCAAAGGTCAAGGTCACTGTTACAATAAGTGTGAAAATCAAGGCCCTGTTTTGGGGGCATATGTCTCCGACCACGGAACTCTTGTTTAAACTTGTAATGCAGTCATACAATCATTCATACATAAAGAAAAAATACAATTTAACATATACACAACTACATTGGAAATTAGTTAAATTTAAGTTAGAGCTACTTGCTTTAGAAGAAAATATTAATTTACTAAACTGTTATCAACATAATTATTAAAATACAGTTGATTGGTGTGTAACGGATAGCTATACATCATGCATTCAGTAATTAAACCATTAAACCTCCAAAGACAAATGTCTTTCCTATTGAAACATGCCAGCGGT
>VMBQ01002669.1:2995-55564 GCA_007657795.1 Dreissena rostriformis
TTTTTTTACAGCGTGCCAGGTGCTTTCCACAAGGTTTGTGCAGGCACCGGTTTCTGGGTTTTTAAACTCTTTGGAATGGTTAACTGTTAAATGGGTATAACCCTCTTTTTCCAATGAGCTGTAGGCTTTCCAACAGTCACTAATTATCTGAGTTCCTGGTTTTATGTATTTCTTGATAAGAGGAATTAGTGTCTGCGCGGACCTGTCTTCCACTATTTCAAAAAAGCACCGTTTTGAGTCTCTTTCAATGCCGCCAAAAACCCACACCCCCTCTACTCTCTTTCCTCTGTGGTATTTTCTTTTTCCAAACTTCGACTCGTCAATTTCTACCACACAACCCGGACCACCTATCTGCTCGCTGTCTGTTTCAAGCACGCAAAGACAAACTTCTCGGGCGAAATTTTTCCAATCCACCAGGCTGTGCTCTGAAATATCTAGTTCGCGAGCTATAAAGTCACTCGGCAGCTGGTAAACCCAGTAGTAGGTAAGCTTTATGGCCTGAGCTAGGGTTAGGTGTGTGCCACTGAACCAACTACCCTCTCTGATTGATGTTTTCTTGTTACAGGCCCTGTTGGAACACCTCCACACACACTGGTCTTTGCTGTAACTTTTATCTTGAACGAGACTTACTTTTCCTGATGCACACTTACAGCAAAGTCCACCAAAATCGCCAATAAATTTAAATTCCTTAACCAAAATATTAAACCGTCTAAATCCCTGCAAATGCTACTCAAATCGTCGTAAACAAAAGACATTACTACCAAATAATACTACTTTGTTTACATTTGATAGGGTCGTTCTGCATATCATTAGACGTTAACCAATCAACTGCAACTATTTAGTCACGTGATAGGTCACATGGTATAGCGTCATCAAAATGGAATTTCATTAATAAAACGGATGAGACAAGAAGCAGGTAAGTTTTGATGTCATTTCCAGCTAATAACTTCGTTTTATGTTAAAACGAAGTTTTTAACACTACTTTTTCACGAGGATTTCAAAAAAATGGTTATTTTGGCATTTAAAAGCCGATTTAATCATTTTCGTCGCGCTATCGCGCGCTTAGCAACAATAGAATTAAACGCTTTTTAATTCCTTTTTTACGTACCGGTAAAGTTCAATCGTCCCTCCCTTATTTCTAAAAAACTTGCATACAAGTAGGGAATACTACTGTGATAGTGATTTTAGCTAAAGTATGTTTAGGCTCCAGTAATTGCAACTAATATCAAAGCATATATCTATTAGTTTAACTAACACCGACTGATCATAAGTCAAAACATGTTATTAGATATGAATGTGTAAACCAAAGGGACAATTGTGCAAGTTTTTTTAGAAATAATAGATTATTAGTTTACTGAATCAGTCTAAATCCTTATGTTATTTGTGTAAAAAAGTGATGTAACATGTTATAATTATAGTGAAGGTGCATCAATGTTACAATGATAAATGTATATATAAATAAAGGATCAATAACAATGATTAACTTTGTAATTCTTTCATTACTATATGAAGGGATTTTAGCAGAAGACATAGTGTGTGCTTCAACTATACCAGTAAGGATAACAAATGTATTATGTGNTTTGAAAGGACAAATATGCGCAGTGCACAAACCAGAATCTCACTCTTACATGTTATCTTTGTGTGTATACAGTAGTCTATAAATAGCGAACGCACGAAAGCGTCCACTTTATCAACCAATGATAGCTTACTTTAAATTATAACGGTTGATACGGTGTGTGATTTTAAAAGGATTATAAATGGGTCAGCTTTGTTTTTTTTTCAGAAAATTGCTTTTTCTGTGATACATATATTCCTGTATGAGATACATTTAGTTTAAACTATTTAATCAAGAAAACCTATAGTTTTGATGGGAGTATCTGCAAGTATCATATTCAACGTTTCACGCAAGAAATAAAAATAAAATTTAAAGNGGCGACTGTTAAACCAGAGGCAATTATGCAATAAATCGCTTCTGATCCAGAGTGCAATAAATCGCTTCTGATCCAGAGTGGTAAACTCCACGATCGATTACATTCACTGCAGCTGTTACCTCCCTTAGCGCTTATTTTCAACGTTTTTGCACATACATTTGCGCATCTATGAATTTCAAAATAGCGTGTATTGTCATAACTGATATGAAGATAAACATGGTGTATGGTGAATGCTGTGTTCCAATATTTTGGTCTCCATAACGTATCGGATATATTAAAAATTTAATTATGTGACCTCGGGTAGCTTAGCCCCTATGGTCAAGTACTGTATTAATGACAGGTGGTAACAGTGGATTCTTCTGTTTGAGTACCAGCTCTCAAATCGCAACTCCAAAGACTGAAACAATGTAGATAAATATCATAGATAATTTATTACATATCAAATCATTTCTGTATAAATCGATACATAAATACTGAATGCCATGATTAAATCATATAAACACACACACACATACATTACACATTATACAGGTAAATAAGTACATATGATAAACTATCTGTCTGTCTGTCTGTCTATAATACAGGAGCATTGCTGTTTAAAGATAGATTAAAAAACATAATTAACGACTAACAGCTTATAGAGTAAACTAATCAGACAAGCTTACAACAATCACATAATACACTCAATAAAAAAACATAATGACAAGCAGCACTAACCTGAAACAATGTAGAAAAATATCATAGATAATTTATTACATATCAAATCATGTATGTATACATCGATACATAAATACTGAGTGCAATGATGCACTCCAGCACCCACGAACATCGATATATACAGCCAAGGGCGAAAAGCTAATCCTATAAAAAGTGACCTAATAAAGGGATAACGGGACTATCGGAAGAGTAAAAGATAGGGTCGTAGAAAGTATTGATAACCTAAGGACTAACTATTAAATTTAGAGATGTAACATAAATGAAAAACAACAACCCGATTTAATTCATAATCGACAATAATAAATATATACAAATGCACCCTACGACATACTCCCCCAGTTAATGAAATGACTTCCCGACATTTAACCCTTATAAAAATTAGACACAAATCTTACCAAACGAATTGTAACAATATATCAAACACCGATCAAAGTACAAACAATATCACAACTTAATATTCTATACTACACGGAAACGTCGCGAAGTGTACCCCGCGCGGTGCAAAACGAGAACGAGCGTCAGACACTGACAATAGTATAACAGTAGAATAGCCAAAAGCGACGATACCATCCATAATGTGCACAAGACGGAATAAGGTAAGTACTGTGTCCTTCACATATCCAGCAAGTGTAAAGGTAAATATCACTTTTTTTGGTCTCCTTCAATCCAGTACATTACTGTAGAGGTAAGTATAACCTTTGTTGGCACTATTCAACGAATTTAAAAAAACAATAAGCTGAATATATTCATCATCACAAGTAGACTATAACTTCACGCTATCAGAATTCCATGTATGAAGAAGCTGTCCTCGACAAAACATGTATCACTAATCGCAGACAGGTAAGTATAATATCCATAAATTAGGATCATTCACATTCATCCAAAAAGTTTCATAACGCAAACTCTCTCAGGTTAAAACACAGGTAAGTATTAAAACTGTTTTGTGACTTATATCAGTTCATTGTCTCTATTTAAGTCCTTTGCTTAACACTGAATCACTACTTGATAACGAAGTCTCCTCTTCTGATCCATACTGGTGGCTTGCCTTTTCTTGTTGGTCTGTGTCTCTGTGGTGTTGAATTTGGACTCGAATCCGGACTCGACTGTAGTGACGCTTCAGGGGAATTGACGTCGGGTAGCTCAGCCCCTATGGTCAAGTACTGATTTAATGACAGGTGGTAACAGCGGATTCTTCTGTTTGGGTACAAGCTTTCAAATCGCAACTCCAAAAACTTGTGGTGAATTGACCAAATTTACCAAGACCGTTTTGGCTGACCGTTTTATTCAGGCACGGTACCAGTGCGTAGGTAAGTTTTTACACCACCACACATTCACGATTGCTTCGATGGCGACGAGATTAGTAGTTTTATCACGATAACATTTTATTCAAGTTTTGGCCTTATTTCATTATTTTATTCATTTGTATTGAGTCTGGACTACATGGTTCTTGAGTATTTAGGAATTAAATTGAGAATTTTACCAATAATTAGCTACATAAAAATCTTGCAATTTATTTTATTTGATTTTTTTCAAGCGGTCTTCGAACACGTGGTCTATGCTTCCAAATTAGTATTATACAAATTGCTGTTGGCCCTTCATTGAATTAGTTCATCTATTGCATTCAATTACATTCACAAACCAATTGCATTAAGTTTTTTTTGCGAATTCTGACTTTGCAATTTGACTGTTTTTGTTTGTTTTGTGTTTGTGATAATATTATTTTTTAAGGATTTCATTGGTAAGCATACAGTTTGTGTTGTTCTTAATTACCCTACTCAGTAATGGCCTTATTTAAAATAAATTTGGCCACGGTGGAAGAGTTCCGTGCGCTTCCTGATATTGGTGAAAAGCGTGCGACTCTCTTATTTCAGTTAAGAGAAAAATATGGTTGTTTAAATGAGGAATTGCTTGCCGTTGTATTTGGTTGCCCTGTCTCTCAAGCTGTTTTGGATATGATTGACTTTACTCCTAATGTGAACAAGAAAGTTGAAGTTCAATATCAATCAGCTGAAGAGAAGGGGTCTGCTGGAGATGATTTAAATGATGTCCCTTATTTGCGGAATATTATGAGTGCTCCCACAAGCGAGCAGCAGTCCCGAGCGCTCTCAAGGCCTGACCAGCTTGGAGAATTGCACTCGCAGGTAGAGCATTCATATTCAGCAACAGAGGATGTCGAACGTCTAATTCGTTTTCTTCTAGAGGTTCCAGATTCACAATTGGCAGGTTATATACACTCATATAATCAAAGCACCGAAAGACCTCAAAGGCTAAGCTTAGGCAAACCAAAAACTCTACTACCAATTCAGACACCTAACTTGGGCACTGAGCAGAATGCGAAGGTAAAGCATGAAACAAATGCTCCCTTGCATGTTCGCACAAAATATCGTAAAGTCAGTAGTGTCCAAAAGGAGCACACTGATAGAGGTTCTAGCTCTCGCCATCATAAACGATGTCGCAAATCTCTGTAAGGTTCTCGCTCTCGTGACTCTTCTAAAAGTGGGTCGTATAAAGGTCGAGCGAGTTCCACCAAAAGAAATGTGGAACATAAGGGTCATGGTAAACAATACCGTGATCATAAAAGCACCAGAACTCGTGAACTTTCTCATGAGCGGAGCTCAACAAGACGTCACATGGGCACTAGGCGTAATGACTCTCGTTCGAGCTCTAGCTCATATGAACGGTCACATGATAGATCACGTAAAGACACACACAAATATAGGTCTAAACAACGATAACACACCAATATTTATCGAGTAGCAAGTCAAGTGACTCCTCGGAGTCTCGGTCAAGGTCAGTTAGGCGACGTAGGAAACAGTATTCCAAACGCAATGCGTCACCTCAGTACCACTCAAGTAAATCTAAATCTAGGTTTAACTTTAGTGACACATCAAGCAATGCTGACGAGATGTCCAATCACGGATATCAAGCTAGTCAGCATGGGAATCCAAAGCAGATGCCTAAAAACTTACGCTTTGATGAAAAGGGAATCTTTTTAGCTTTTAAACAAAAAATTGACAGCTTTAGGAGAGAAGGTCAGTTGACTGATGGCGAAAGTCGGGACTACCTTAATTCGTGCCGAGACGGCAAAGCTCTAGATTTTTGTGCCATCTCCTCTCAAATGGGGGAAAACTTTTCCTTCAGAAAGATAATGCGGAAATTAGAATGCCGATTTGGGGCTAAGGATTTGCCAGAGACTAGTCGTGCCAGTTTACAGCAAGCTTCTCAAAAAGCAGATAAAGCGCTTAAGGACTGAGCCGACAGTGTCCTGACATTGGCTACCCCTGCCTTTCGGCTCTTCCCCGAGAAACATTGTTCTCGGGAGGCAATTTCCAAATTTTGTCAAGGTTGCATTGACAAATGGGCTGGTAAACACGTCTGTTTCAAGCAACCTCGTACCATGCAAGAGGCTCTTGATAAGGTCCGCCATCACCAGAATATCACTCAGGCGATTGATGGTAAGCGGCCGACCCGTTCAAAAGTTGATGCAAATGTAAATTTGGTATAAACTGAAACCGAAACTCACTCCCGCATGTCCCAGTTAGAAAAAGCTGTCCAGCAATTCACTAAGCAACTTGCGATAATGAATTTGCCAAAATCTTACCATGTTGTGGCTTGAGGTTATCAGCTTAAAAAACCTTCGTTTTTACCGAGCGTTGAGTGCTTTTACTGCCACAATAGGGGTCATGTGGAAAAAAGATTGTCGGAAAAAGGCTTAAGCTGACAAAACTGCTGCTTATAAGGCGCCTTTAAGCTCCAAAGGGTCGGAGGTGAAAGTCCCACCCCAGATCCCGGAAAAGTATGTGGCCAAATTATTCAACATGTAGAAGGTTCAGTAACAGAAACTGAGTTGTCGAAAGATCGAGACTCAGTTCCAGTAAGCTTAACTGAGACCGTAGGCGTTTATGTTGTACGCGCTGGGTCATCATCAGTTAATGTACCATTGGCAACCTACCGGTTAAGGCGAGGGTAGACTCCGGAGCGGAAGTCACTATCCTGTCTTCAGTTGTATACAAACAACTAAAACGACAACCGGGCAAGGTTCGAGATGTTAACATGCAACTAGCGTGTACTAGTGCTGTTATTCCTGGCTTTATGACATACCCAGTTGCAACGCAGCTGGGAAAGCAAACCTTCCAAGAACGTGTGTATGTCGCACCCATTAGTGATGACATGTTGTTGGGCCACGATCTGTTGCATCATTTAGGGGCAAAAATTGATTTAAAAGCAGATAGCCTCATTATTAAAGGTGAAAAAATACCGTTGAACACAATTTTCAAAGAAAAGCAACAAGTTGTGGCAAGAGTAAGTGTCTCCAAACGTACAGTAGTTCCTCCTAATTCTGTGGTCAGGGTAGAGTGTTGCATAAATCCTCCCATGGATGACTATTATGTGGAGCCATGTCAAGGTTAAGATGGTGTTGTGCCACGTATTGTCAGAGCTGCTGCGGGTGACAAACCACTTGTTTGCTTTGTAAATCCGTCCGACAATTTCCAAACATTGAAGTCTGGAAAGTTAGAAGGAATGGCGCACGAGACATTTGAAATTGTAGATGTACCCCTTGATTCAAAAGCTATTCCCCTAAGTCCTTTGTCAACCATCAACATTGAGTCCAGCAAACTTAATATTGTGAACACAAGTTTAAGTGACAGGGAGATCAATAACACAAATTTCACCAGTATTGAACATACTATTGACACGGGTGATGCGAAACCTACCAAGCAACGCATGCGCCGTACCCCAACATGTTTTGTACATTAGAAAGCCGATCATCTACAAACAATTTTGGATGCTGGAGTCATTCAAGAGTTCATGTCTGAATGGACATCGGCTCCAGTGCTTATCCGTAGACGCGACGGATCTGTACGTTGGTGTATTGATTACCGTTCTTTTAACAATGTTACCATCAAGGACACATTTCCACTGCTTCTAGTTGAGGATTGTTTGGACATATTGTCTGGTAACATATGGTTCTCAAAGTTAGACGCCAACTCGACTTACTGGCAGGTGAAAATCAGTGAGTCTGATAGAAAGAAAACTGCGTTTGTCTCCAAGAATGGACTGTTTGAGCATGTAAGGATGGGTTTCGGGGAAGTGGACAATGTTGTAGGGCTATCTACAGGTGGTAGTTTTTCTGTTGCTCAGGTTCATGTCATTCAGGAAACATCCTCTGTGGACAATCCCCATTAACCCTCTGCTGAGTAACGACCTGTGCATAGTTCTCAGCATGGAGGGTGCGTGTGGGATCCAGGAGGAAAAGTTTCTGAATGTGTGACCTTGCCATGCTCGGAAAAAAACAAGCCTATCGGATCAGCTTACAAATTGCCTGTATGCAGAGGTTTTGCAAAAATCCTGCCATTGTGATTCCTGTTTCGAAATAGCGATATCACATGACCATCCCTTGATAATTTAGGATTTGAATGTGTGCACTATTAAACCCCAGTTAGAGGCAACTCCTGATGTTCCAGCAAGTTTGGGTTTCCCTAATCAAGAATTGCAAACTGCTCAAAGGAGAGATAGTAATCTATATATAATTCTAGATTGGCTGCTGGAAAATAAGGCACCAGATGAAGGCGTGTTATTTTTGTCCAGCCCTGAGACCAAATATTTTTGGATAAACAAAGAAATGTTCAGTTTGAAGTACAATGTACTATATAGAAGTAAAGATGACTCTCGTGAATTTGAATTAGTGATTCCCCAAGAACTTACGGAACAATCAACTAGGTGGCATCACGATATACCTTCTTCGGGCCACCAAGGGGTAGCACGCACTAAGGCAAAATTAAAAGAAAAATTCTGCTGGTTTCATTTTTCTAAGGATGTAAATTCATATGTATTGTCATGTGATGTGTGCGCTCGAAACAAGAAAACCAAAGCTTATGGGGTAGTACCCATGACGGAATATCAGGCAGGAGCTCCTATGGAGAGGGTACACATTGACTTGTAGGTCCCTTACCTAAAACTGCTAATGGCAATGAGCACTGTTTGGTAATGGTAGATCAATTTACTAAATGGGTTGAATGTGTACCACTTCCATCACAGAAAGCTGGTGTTACTGCCAAGGCTGCTATTGACTCATTTGTTTCAAGGTTTGGCTATCCATTTCAGTTATTTTCTGATCAAGGTCGAAACGTTGAACGCAAGCTGTTCGAAGCACTTTGCAAAGCTTTGCAAATCCACAAGTCTCGAACAACACCCTATCGACCTTCGGCAAATGGTCAGGTTGAGAGAATCAACAGGACTCTTATGGATGCCGTAAGATGTTTTCTTGGAAAGTCTCAAGACAAAAGGGACATGTATGTGCAGCAAATAGCTGGTGCCACTAGGGCGTCAGTAAATCGCAGAACGGGTTATACACCTAACCGGCTGATGCTTGGCCGTGAGGTAAATACCCCTGTACAACTGATGTTCTCCAATGTACAGCAAAAATCTGAATGTACTGATGACTATGTTCGAAACATGACGGAAACCATTAAAAGAGCTCAATCTGTAGCAAGAGATACCCTAAAAACCTCCCTTAAACGTATGAAAAGAAATTATGATATTAAAGTACTACATTATCTATTTGTTGGATACAGCCATAAAAAAGGGCAAGTGTCGCAAGCCGTGTTCACCCTGAAAAAGGGCCAGCTTTAATTTCTAAGAAATTGTCTGCCTATTTGTATCAAGTGCAGTTAAGGAATGCATTCTTCATTGTAAACCATGACAGGATGATGCCCTGTCGTGATCGCAATATTCCGGACTGGATTGCAAAGCTGAAATCTCATGTTCCAGATGCAGTCATTGATGCACCTCCTTGTGAGGAAATCGATTTGTACTGCTTCTGTCGAACACCTTGGGATGGTCGCTTTATGATACAGTGTGATTATTGTGATGAATGGCTTCATGGATCATGTGTCAATGTAACTTCAACTGAAGCACTAGATATAAACAAATACAGATGCCCAACTTGCCGTAACAATTAACGCTTTTATTAACTATACTGAAAAACAGTTGTTTTTAAGTAACACATTTGTAATAAAGGGTATGCTGTATGTTACAGAATGGACCTTGAGAATGAAATACAAATGACGGAGGCAGAGGCTGAGGCCCTCCTCCATTCAGATAGTGAGGCCCCGATGAAGGACCCTGAGTGTCCTAAAACTTGTCCCCAGCCAGTTGATCCTGGTCCAGTGCTGTCTAATCCTGGACAGCCAGCTGGTCCAGTGCTGTCTAATCCGGGACAGCCAGCTGGTCCAGTGCTGTCTAATCCGAGACAGTCATTTAGTAAACGCCCTAGGCATCGAAGGCGTTTTAGGAAAAATCGGTCAATGGTTAAAAAAGGAATTCCTGCACCCTTTGATCGTGGTGACTGTCTGCCGTACTCGGCTGCGCAGTCATCATGCATTCCTATCCCATCGATAAGTAATGAACAGGTTGTTGCTTCCACCCATTTCAGCTAAATTAGTTACATGAGCCCATCCAAGCACGGTAGTGGCTCGCATGGATGTGCATGAGAGTCAAGTCCGACACAAATTGGACATGCAAGAAATGCCCACTAACCTGGGGTGTTGTGTGCCAGGCTGTGTTCTTGAGAGACAAAATCTTCCTCAGATAAATGCTTTCAGGTATCACATCCCATGTATCTTAAATGACCGTTTGCCATGCAAAGATGCGTCCGTGGTTAAGGGTCGAGTAATGGCACTAACGCAAGTTGCAACGTGGTTGCTCCGCCGTCCTTGTTCTTTGTCGGATTGTGTTGATCTCGTTAATCGACAGAGAGTGCGTGCACTTTTGTCTGGTGTTCGAGTGTCACTTGACTGTAGGCAAGCGATGGTGGAGATTTGTAACTATTTTGGGGTTTCGGTCCCTCAACAGTTTGTCCTGTCGCCTGCCAACTCCCTTGATGTGTTACTTTACTGGCGCGTTTTAAGTATTTTGGCTGCAATCCTCTAGGCAGAGGACAGAAACTATTGAATTGCGATTTGCCTTTTTCCTACTGATATACAGTTACAGCCAGATAGGAGTCTACCGGTGGCCTTTGATTCCCATTTCCACATTGACAGGTTGAGAAATGCGGCTCAGGTCCCTTGTATGCCGGTAGATGAATTGATGGAGATGGGGCAAGGGGAGGATCACCAGCGTGTAAGGTGGTTGGTGGCATAGGAATCTTTTGGGATCCCAACACCTTCCCATCTCCCCAAGAAATGTCCGGTTTGCTCTCTAATGTTGGAGTGGTAGTCGGACTACACCCTAAACACTCGACAATTGGCAATGCGCGTATAAATGACGCACTTGAACGTGTCCGCAGCATGCTCAATTGTGAACGAGTGGTAGGACTTGGGGGAAATAGGTCTTGATCACTCGGTATCCGACAAACAGTGGCCACGCCAGAATGATCTCGTTTTTTCCATGCTTCACATGATAAGTGATCGCCATGTGGTGGTTGTTCACTGTCGTGGAGTAACTGGTGACAGTGGAGTAGAAGCTTATCTTTTGCTCCTGCACCTTCTGAGTCCCATTACAAGGACTCAGAGGTTCAATGTTCATTGTTTCTCGGGCGACACATATGTGTTAAATAAGTGGCTAGCTGCCTTCCCAAACACATGCTTAAGTTTTAACAGGAATGTTCAGGGATTTAGTCCTGATCAATCTGAGGCTTTACGTGCCCTTGACGAGAGCAAGCTCCTTCTTGAGACGGATGCTCCCAACTTCCGCATGCCTGGTCAGTGGTTTTCTGCACCTATCTCTCTATCAAATAGCTGAGGGTGTAGCAACGTTTCGGAATGTTACGATAGAGCATGTCATTGAGGTGAGCTGAAATAATGCCCTCAGATTGTACATAATGCAGTAGTCATCTCTGTGCTGTTGGTTTTCTGTTATTGGATACCTGAGTGATTCATTGGTATAATTTGTAATCTTCAAGCAAAGATGATAAATTCATGTATGTTTTTGTGTAACCTCCTCCGAAATTAATGAGTACAGGTCTTCTTTAATGAGGCAGAGCCTATAATTTGTATTCTTCAGGCAAAGATATATTTCTGATTTTGCATAACCTCCTCAGAAATTACTGAGTAGAGGTTATCTTTAAAGTATCAATGTCATGTAAAAATTTACATTACTGTAAATTCATATAAGATACGAATTACTTATCTGCGCCTTAATAAGTCATTTTAAAAATTGTCCCATATTTAATTGCAATTAAATAAAGTAGGGGGAATGTGGTGAATTATTACTGTAAATTCATATAAGATACGAATTACTTATCTGCACCTTAATAAGTCATTTTAAAAATTCTGCCATATTTAATTGCAATTAAATAAAGTAGGGGGAATGTGGTGAATTGACCAAATTTACCAAGACCGTTTTGTCTTGACCGTTTTACCCAGGGAGGGAACCGGTGCGTAGGTAAGTTTTTACACTACCACACTTTCACGATTGCTTCAGACTGAAACAATGTAGATATATATCATAGATAATTTATTACATATCAAATAATGTCTGTATACATCGATACATAAATACTGAGTGCCATGAGTAAAACATACAAACACAAATACACATACATTATAAATTATACAGGTAAACAGGTACATATACTACAGGTGCATTGGTGTTTAAGAATAGATTACAAAAGAATAATTAACGACTAATAGCTTGAAGAATAAACTAATCCGACACGTATAGAACAATCACATTATAAAAATCAATGACAAAGCATAATGACACGCACAAACCTGAAACAATGTTAATAAATATCATAAATAATTTATAACATATCAAATCATGACTGTATACATCGATACATAAATACTGAGTGCAATGATGCACTCCAGCACCCACGAACATCGATATACACAGCCACGGGCGAGAAGCCAATCCTATACAAATTGACCTAACAAAAGAATGACGGGACTATAGGAAGAGTAAAAGATAGGGTCGTAGCAAGTATTGATAACCTAAGGACTGACTATTAGATTTAGAGATGTAACATAAATGAAAAAGAACAACCCGATTATAATTCCTAATCGACAATAATAATATACAAATGCACCCTACGACAGTATGTTAAATGTACAGTACTATTAAATTTAGAGATGTAACATAAATGAAAAAGAACAACCCGATTATAATTCTTAATCGACAATAATAATATACAAATGCACCCTACGACAGTATGTTAAATGGAAACCTGGAAACAAAGTTGATTGTGTACGGAATGTTGTATATAGTATATATATAGCTATAGTATCGCAGATTGACTCAAACTCTGATCCTGGTATTCTAATTAGCGAACTTTTGCACTATTTAAATTGAAAAGGAAGAACATCTTTTAAAGTAAGTACATAGTTAAACCTGAAAATAACCTGAAAATAAAGGATTTATAGATTCTGATCAAATTAAGCGAAATGGTTTAACAAAGAGGGTTAAAACAAACAATACCAAAGAACAAGAGCTTTATACGAGTACAATCTAAATACAAATGTACGTTCACGCGAGAAAATGATTGCATCGAAAAAAAAATACTATAAGTATACGTGTAGGAAAACGAAATTAAAATACAACAATGATCTTAGAAATTAAATGAATAGTATGGGACGGAAATCTCCCCGTGAATGTTGGAAATTACTTAAACGTAAAACTACATAACAATACTAAGCTACGATACCGTAAATCGAATTTCACAAATATTTTAGTAAATTAGCGTACGAAGATGACGTTAATATAAATTATTTTGATTCATTCAATTGAAGACTCATAAAAAATACCATGTTATGTCTTTAAATTATTTCCGCGGGGTGAATTGTCAGAAGCATCATATAGCAATTAACTGATTGGATAAGTATAATGACCAATTTCTGAGAGATCGTTCCGGTGTGTTGGCGGGTTTAAAGAAGGTCACAAAAACGCAAACCATGCTGTTGTTCTTGTTTCATTTGTTTAATATGGTAGTCTCTACGTGTGTTAGTGCAATAAATAAAAGTTTGCTGCTGCCTCTGTATTTTGTATTTTTCGTACATTTTTTAAAATGCAATTTTAACGTTAGATCTGCCAATTAGACACTGACTTGACTTCAAGTGCCAATGCAAGCATGGTATCTATATATGTACCTTCGTTGGAAGACATACCTTTACAAATTAAACAGCATTATCTCTGTTTTATTTATTTAGCTTGAAGTGGAGATAAAGCGTATTAAACTGTTTTAAGCCGTTAATTTCAGGAAGATATTAATGTAGTTGACGTACAGAGAAATATAGATATATGTTTGATGTAACAAAAATACGAATAAAATTAAAATAAAACGTATTAACAAAACTATCTAAAATGGGAATGTGCATTTTGCTAGTTGTTGATGAAACAGATATCATAAAAGTGCACACAAGCAGGATAATTGAATGTGTAACGACCGAGAATCCAAGACGCACGCTGCTCTCGCGCTCTATTACAGACATAGAGGGCATAGAGGAGTATCAAATATGGAAATCAATATTTAATACTGATAGTGCTAAACAGACACTGCATACGAAACTGATTGACCAATGGAAAGCACGTATAAATAAAAGAACGCCGATACAATGCCTGGTGTTAAACATTCAGGAAGATACATCAACAAGTAAAGAAAGCGAAATACGGCCAAATAGCACGTCGCATATTATAACAATTGATGGGTTTTCACAATTCGACCAGTAGATCAAAAAAGTTACCGACTTCGTCTTAGAAACGCTTATTTTTGTTCGTGCGAACATAATTTTAAGAAATATTTTACAATCAAGTTTGTCCAAAAGAATCATCGCATTGTTTTGTGTGGTTTTGAACTTGCCAATGTTTACAGTGATGTTTTCGGTTCCATATTTAAGTTGTGTTAGTTTTTGTTTATATGCGTACGGACTAGACGACAACTTATTCTTAAGTTATGGTTTTCAAATATAAATAACAATTTTCTTTATGGCGACAGGATGGATTGTTTTGACTGATGAATAGAGACGAACATACGATATCCGACTGAGCAAAGGTGAAGTTATTTGTATATTTTATATATTGATACCATTCATCGGCTTTGTCTGGGGAGGTATAGTAGTTCATTATTAAAAAAAATCAAAGTACAAAGTGGCTTATGTATTTGTCCTCCCGGCGCAATATCTACGTAAGATAATTCATATTAGTTTGTATTATTCGTGTCCCGTACAAGGACTAATGACGAATAAACAGTTTGGAATACTGACTGATAATTGGAATTAATTTTAGTTGTTTTCGAGTTTTTCGTCATGAATATTCAGTTTGTATCAGATTCACATGAAGTTCACAGAGCAGTAAGTCGAAAAAAAATAATTGGACACTCTATTTTGTTGTATAACATTGCTATTTTCTATATTCATAAATAAATAACTACAAGTAAGAAAATATATTGTTAAAAATACATCAAGTTTTTTCAGAACAAAAGCAGTCATATTCTATTGGTTGTCGATACAAGAATATAATAAAATGTCACAGATGTAGAATTAATGCCACTGTGTAATCTACGAATCCCGTAAGCACGGCCCTACTATCAGTGCGAACGACATAGAGGACTGTCAAATATGGAAATCTATAGTAAAAACAAACAGTAATAAACAAACGACAGAAACAATGTAATAGATGTGTTGAAAGTACGAGTTATTCAAGGAACTCCAAAAGATTTTTGTGATAATTGACGTAGACCATGTTTAATCTGTAGGTTGTATGTTGTAAATAACTTTTTGTTATGTCTTGTTTGTATACCCATAGGGTGTGCAATGCTTTACAAGATAGTTTTATTCTTTGGCAATACACCAATATTGCAAATGTTAAACGTTATAGTTGAACATTGAGATATATTGACAATTCGGTTGCGTGCTGCATGGCTATGCATACCCATTTGGATGTTATCATAATTTTGTCCTGGGAGACCAGTTTCAATCCCCGATCTCGACGAGAAAGATAAGTGGTCACCATATCGGACAGGTCTTTAAATTCATCAAATAAATAGCTGGCAATTGCAGAAAAACTTCAGTTATAGTTCTCACATTTGACAGCCCCAGACGTAAAAGTATCTTTTAAACGTTGAACTACACTCTATAATAGTATACCTATTTATTTTTTAATTATTTATACAAAGAAGTTCAAACATTTATTTTCATTCATTTACACATGTTTTGACTACATGTTTTATATACAATTCGTACAGTTAGGTTACCGTTGTGAAGTGCATACACTCTCCGTTCCGATTCTGCATTGATAACGTAACATTACATACATGGAGTTCTTATTTGATGAGTGCACTTGGGATTGTAAGATACCTTTGAAGTATTTCTTATCTCTGACCTTAGGTACAAATTTATATTGAACACGTCTGTAGCCCTTGATATATAAAAGAAATCACAAGTAAAATGAAAAACAACTTTAGATGTTTATCTAGCAAACAAATTTAAATTTCAACAAAATGAAATAAGCAAATAAAACACGTTGATCATGTCAAACAAAAGGTGCCTTATTTAAGGTAATGTACGAAGAGAATATTAAGAATAGTAACACCTTAATAAGTTTTCTAAAAAAAAATAAGGTATTTTAAGAATATATTGACTGTTTGCTACCGGTACCTACTGATATAGAAGTTTAGTTGACTATCTAGTAACACGGTCGGCAAAGTTTGAAAATATAGTGCACTTTGAAATAAGAGATTTTAATGAATTTTCTAATCATGCTCCCATTAAATATAATCTAAAAACTGGAAATACTAGCAAAACATATACCCGAGGACCAAAAACATTTGTTAAATGGAACTGAATTATCGAGCGACATTGTAAATCTTGAGTCAAATCTAATACGCGGGATAGAAAATAACGATGATACAGAGGACAAAGTTTCAATTTTTACCCAGTACCTTACGTCTAAAGATAATCCGTATTTTGCACGCACTATTAACTCCGATGCAAATCAATTCGATGCACACGACAATAATAAACAAAAAAGGTATAATGCGGAGTGTGAACGAAACGCAAGGAATTTAAAGATGCTGTATACAATATTTATAACACAATCAACAACGAGAGCAATCGCCAGTCAGTATTTGAAAAAAAGAAATCATACAAATAGTTTTGTCGTAAATGCAAGTCAGATTTTAATCGTACATTAGGACGCAAGATGGACAGCATGAAATCAAAATCACCTAAATCATTCTGGAAAACGTTCAAAAAAAGATCCGCAGATCCGAACGGAGAAACAATTGATTTAAAACAGTTCATTGAACACTTTAAAACTTCGCTAAAAATGAGGGTAATTTAAATAATGAGAACAGTTTAAATAGTGTTCGCAATTTTGACAATAACCTTAATTCTGACAGTTCTTACCCGGAGCTCGATAGATATATTTATCACTGGAAGAAATTGTCATGGCCACGAAGCGGTTAGGTAATAATAAGGCGTGTTCTTCGGACAATATTATTTACGAATATTTTAAAGAAAGTGTCCATGTCATAGGTAACGAATTGGAACTGGTATTTAATCATATTCTCAAATCTGGGAAATTCCCACACAGCTGGTCAACAGGTCTGATTATTCCCCTATATAAAAAACCGATCCGTCAATACCAAATAATAATCGAGATATAACCCTTGTGAGTTATTTTGCGAAGCTATTCACTAATATACTAAACGAACGCTTACAAAATTGGGCTACTGCTAATGACATTTTAACTTACGCGCAGTTCGGTTTCAAGCCGGGCTACAGTATAGTAGACGCAATATTTGTCCTTCAATCATTGATTGAAAATCATATTAACAATAAACAAAAACTATTTTGCTGTTTTGTCGATTATTTAAAGGCATATGACTTAACGGATCGCATGCATCTCTGGTTTAAGCTTATTCAGTCTAGTATCGATGGTAAATTGTTGTCCGTTTTTCGATCTTTGTATAATCAAATTAAATTGAGTGTTACACATATGAATAGTATTTCAGATTTTTTTGAATCCGACATCGACTTTTTACAAGGTGAGATATGTTCGCCGATAATGTTTTCGTTATTCTTAAATGATATTAAGTTACAGTTACAAGCTGATATAAGTGCGGGCATTACTATTTATCAATTACCAATCTATATTTTATTATTTGCCGACGACGCAGTAATAATCTCTGAATCCGCTGATGGATTACAATCATCCCTGAACAATTTATTTGCGTATTGCACGAAGTGGAAAATAACGGTCAATGTCTACAAGACAAAAATTGTAATCTTTCATACAGGCAGGTTAAACAAGGGATATGATTTGGTTTATAACAAAAATTCTCTTGAAATCGTGAACAATTTTAATTATCTAGGAATAGTTATGTCAAGCAGCGGCGCATTTATACAAGCCACAAATACTTTGTCAGTCAACGCGCTAAGAGCGATGCACTTATTATTTACTGTAACACAATCTTTGAATGTACCTGTTTCAATCATGTTTAATCTGTTTGATGCCTATGTTGCCTCGAATCTTAATTATGGAAGCGAGGTGTGGGGATTTACAAACGCTGATAATATTGAGCGAGTCCAACGCAAATTCTGCAAATGGCTTTTAAATGTCAAAGCGTCTTCAAATTCAATTTCTTTGTATGCCGAAGTAGGTAGATACCCGATGTATATATGCCGATATTTACGAATAGTTTAATATTTCTTAAAATTGTTCAATGAAAAATCGTCCAATTGTATTTTAAGCAATATTATTCGTATACAAGTTAAATTACCCTCACTCCAAGTCATGGGTTCAAACGTTAAAAAGCTTTTGCAAGAGTCAGGTTTTAATGACGTGTGGATGTATCCAGAATCTGTTAATGTTAACAGCTTTATTGTTATGTTTTGCAATAGATAATACGATTTGTTTATTCCAAAATGGCGAACTGATGTTAATGACGCTTCATCACTATGTCTTTTTAGGGAGTTGAAACCCATTTTTGAGAGATCCCTTTACCTGGATAAAGTTGAAAATTCTAAATTAAGAAACATATTAGCAAAATTTAAATTATCTTCTCATGTTCTATTTATAGAAACTGGTAGACACCAAAACATTCCAAGAAATGAAAGAATTAATAAATTGTGTACACTTAATGAAATTGAAGATGAGTACCATTTTGTTTTGATATGCCCTTTATATGATAATTTTAGAAATACACTTATACCTGTTTTTTTTACAGAAGAAGACCGAGTATGTTTTACTTTTTACAATTATTTAATGAGACAAGAAAGTCTATACTTATACGTCTTGCTAATTTCTGTATTAAAGCATTTAAACTTAGAGCCGAAAATGTATAGATAATATTTTTTCCCCTTATTGTTTTGTATATGATATCTAACTGCATAAATGTTTCTTAATCAATAACGGATGTTTGAACATTCACTTTACTTTGTTAAACAAATTAAGAGCCTTCTCTTACATTTTACATTCTCACAAAATTCATATATAAGTAAAAATGCATTAACAAAATTGTTTTTTAATTGACGCATGTGTATTAATTTATTTATTTATTGTTATTTTGACGATAAGCTGTATATTCTTAAGTCGTAAATAAACTATCTGATAAGTATTTATCAAAATATAAAATGTGTATGATGATATATAGTAACATCAAGCTGAACAACATGAATATACATTCCACTGATTTAATAAGAAATACAATGTTTTTGTTTGAATAAATACACAAGACAGATAATTTAAAATAATTTAATTAATTGGATACTTTAGAATATAATTCAATTCGAACGCTTTCTGCTGAAAATACTTGCCGCGACAGTAAATATGTAAAACCTTTGATATAATTGTGTTTTCTTTTCATTTCCAATTTGTTTGACACGTTAGTTTGCAATATTACAAAATGGAAATACTCCTAAAACGAAGTGAAATGCAAGCAACCACAAATTGTAATGCACTTTACACTCAGATTCCTTAAATACCTGTAATATAAACTTCAATATAAGACAGATGTCATTCGGTCTTGGTTTATGTATGCGACGTGCTAATGCTGATTGAACAAAAAGAAAATATATAATACTTGGATTATTCATATTTTCATTGACTAATTCTTGCTTTATTTGGAACGTTTTGGCAATAGACCACACATTTGCAAAACGGATATATGTTAGACTCGATACTCATGATTTGTTATGAAAACGGCACACAATTGTTGAGAGATTTTCAACGAATAACAAAACCTCTTTCGCAAACAGGATTTACACTATAAAGTAAAGTGGAATTAAGACACAAAACACACCAATCGTCCATTCGTAATTCAATGCAATTGTCATTATATTGCCATCATATCAGTAGTCGATTTTGTATTTTGTTGAAATAACACCGAATATGATAGATATAGAAGTAAATCATGAAGTCTACTCAAGTACGTGAATAAACAATGTGAGATAAGTTGGACACATAAAACAAACAGATTTTGCAGAATGCAAGCAATGCTAATCCCAATTTCTATAGCATGTGTAAAATTATAAAATCCATCTTCAGTGGTTTTATTGAAGCATGATTTCATTATTGTTTCGTCGATGCAATATGTTTTAACACACTTTGATCTTTGCAAACTACAGCATATTCATATTTTGTTCTTTTGCATTAATAGAATATTTACACTAATCTCATTGAAACGATCTTCTTTCTACCGATCAGCGCGTTTATATCTACATTGATTTATGAACTGTCATTTTTTGTTAAGGACACGTCTATGAGAAACAGTTTAAAGTCGCTCAGTTCATGTTATTGAAACTTATATTTGATTACAATAACACTCTCTTTGTGTTTGATGATCATTATGAATTGATTTACACATCTCGACATTAATACATTTATTTAAAAAAAAGTGTGGTTTAAACATCAATAACTTACCCCCTTGATCTTATCATTGATTAATGCTACGAAAATACGATATGCTTTGATAAGACTTGATAACAGATACTTCCTGATTGAACAATAAATTGTTGATTTATTTATTATACAGGGACCAATGCTTAGTTCAATAAACACATCTTTGGTTTATTTAAAGACTTTTGAGGTCATTCTGCGATAATTGTAGGCGGAGCCTTATGTTATCAAAGTCGTTCTAGAGAATTATCGGAAAGTGTAAAATGTACATTATAAAACGCGCACAAAAATAGCCATCACTCAAACGCATCGTTTCTGATTAATTTGTGTAAAGCAAAAACTGTATTTGTGTTTGTAAAGATGTTATTTGCCCTGTATAATACACATGACGTCATAATAGTTATTATGTATTAGTCGATGGCACTGTCGAAATTACGACCTGCCATTAAATGTTATGAATGAATTTGACGTCCAAATGTGTTTTACGTCACATCAAAGTTCATGAGAATGTTTTTCTTAGCACGATGTTTGGAGTATAGTATAAACATAATATAAATAAACATGTACTGCATATGAAGTAAAATAAAATCTAGAAGATCATATTAGAATTAAAATAATATTTTCTTTCGATGAATTGTCGAATAACAAACGGTAAGGAATATAGGCGCATGCTGTCTCGGCTTCCTAAATCAAACTCTTACGGATCCTTCGAATTTATATCCGTAACAATATGGAACTCGACAGTTAATGAAAGTAGAAAATTTTCAGCGTATTAACACAATTAAATAGTGTTTCTTACGCTGACGCATTCAATACATATTATTGATTAAGTAACACCACCATACCTCTCTACTGTTATTTGTTGTTTGTTTCTTTCTATCGTTGACAGCGTTTGCGGTGCCCTATGATACTTTGCAACATCGTTGTTCTGGCTCTGATATCGATTCTTCGATTCACAGGAATTTGTTAATAATAAGAATGTCTTCCGGGTGTATTAAAGCCAATCCCGTACGCTTTAAGATTGTCTTTATCTTTTTATTGCTTTATTTATTGGCGTATTGACGTAGCCTGTTTTATTTAAACATGTCTCGTTAGCTATCATATATACAAAAAATTAAATAATACATGTATTAATAAACTTTTTAGCTCAGCGGAGCACAACCTGATGTCCGTCGTCCGACCGTGGGTGTGTGCATGCCATGTGTCCGTCAACTTCAAACAACATCTCCCTTCGAAAGGCGGGGGTGACTGTGTCGAAACACCACAGGACGGTTGCTTATATGGTTCTCTATGAAAATTGTTCAAAGGTTCCGGTTCGATGATTTATTATGTGCCATAGTGTTCTGAAACATCGTTACGTCATTTCAAGAATTAATAAGGCCCATAGCACACGAAACCATCGTCGCAAAATGATAAGCATTTCCAACGGAACAAAATGAGTTATTGAGCTTTATTAAGTTTAAGAGTTTTGAAATAATTTCATACTATAAAATGGTTGGGTGAACATTAAGAATATATGTTATCTTTTGGGGTATTAACGTTAAATAACTTATAGTAAAGGAAGATAATTGATGTTTCATGAGCCTTTGAGCAAGTATAACTATGTATATGTTCTCCCGTGTTTGATAGACAAGTTTTCTGTATTATCCCGAAAGAAAACAACACACATATGTGTTCAATTTTCGAACACATATTTGGATTGGAGTGCATTATGAGCTTCCTTTTTTTTTAAACCAAACCGGCTATTATTGAGGACATGCATACACATTGAGGCATTTATTAATGAAATATGTACCCAGCCATGCATGTTACAGTACAACTGTATCAAGTATATTACTTAGTTTTGGGGCTTTTGAGCCACTGATAAAGTTGAAACCCGCAGCAGGCTGTCTAATTTAGTGTCGGTTTACATCTTAAACCAATATTACTTGAACGTCAAACAAACAATGGCTTTTAGTTCTTTCACATACGCAAAACTAAGTGTTTTGATCTCTTATTGTAACATGGAAATATAGTGACACTATTAATAGACTGTGCACCCCACACAGGCTAATCAGGGACGACACGTTCCGCCTAAACTGGAACTTCGCTTAGAGGAGACTACATTGAAACAAAACATACCATAACAAGCGGATAGTGTTTTCTTTGATTATTATGTGCGGACTGCACAGTCTTATCTGGGACAACCGTTACGCACATGCATTTAACCCCCTTGTCTCAAAGCGCGGCTCATATGTGAGTTACATGGCAATAATAGTAGTAGATCTACGAAGAATATACTATAATTTAGTCGATATCGTTTATTGTGAAAATATGTGTATTTTGTGGGTGTTATATTGGAAAAACTGCTTATGTAATTTAATTTCGAATGAATAGAGCGGAAAAAACTTTGGAGATGCGGGGGATTGAACCCCGGGCCTATCACATGCAAAGCGAGCGCTCTACCACTGAGCTACATCCCCACACACACTTCGAGCAATTGTAACATAGGAATATAATGCAATCGGTTGTTAAATGATCCGAAAGTAAGTTTTTATCTTTTCTGTACTATCACTGCATTATATGTCTTACTGAAACATGGACACATTAAGACTCGACCATAGATCTTAAAGGCTACAACAGATCTATTTACTCTCACATATTATTACATCACTGTATAGCGAAGCACTCGAGTGGTGGTATTGTTATTTATATTAAAGACTCTATTCGAAAAGTTGGCACATTAGTAAAACATGATATTGTTTGTATTGTTTGACTTAAACTAGATAATGAATTTTGTTTACGAATCATATGCATATCTATGTGTTGAATATATCGCACCTGAAAATTCCCCGGCTCATTCTTTGTATTCTTATGATATTTTTCAAATTATTGAATTTGATGTTAATTTTTATCAATCCAAAGGAAAAGTATTTTTAACTGGAGACACAAACTCGCGAACGGGAAATAAAGCAGATTACATCGAAAATGACAGGTATGAGCGATATTGATTTAGTTTTTGACACAGATAGTGAAATTCTAATCTCACGCTCGAATAAAAACCCGGTTATGAATCGATTCGGAGACTACCTGTTAGATATATGCAAATCTACCATGGGCGCATAAACATAACGATCATATCATAGGTAAGATAACGTGATATACACACAATGGCTAAATCCTAGTGGTTTATGTATTAACTGCGCGTGCCAATTTCAAGAATATTTTTAATTTTACCGTTAACAATTTCACGGAATGTTCTTACATTTGATATCCGCACGAATTACGCTGTTTCAACAAGTAATAGTAATCCTATTGTTTATTTTAAATGTAAATCTGGTAACAATCCGACTTGTACGTGATGTAACGTACTATGTCCGAAATCTAGAACACATGCTATTATCGCAAATTGAATCAAACTCTGATCCGGATATTCTAGCGAACTTTCGAGTTATTTAAATTCAAAAGGGGGACCATATTTTAAGCACATTTTAAAACCTGAAAATAAAGGATTTATAGATAGATTTTTGATAAAAATAAAGAAAACAGCTTTCACGAAGAATGCTAAAACAAGCAATACCAATGAACACGAGTACAATCTAAATAAAAATGCGAGCAAATGATTGGATCTTAAAAAGGCTTACAAGTATACGTGTAGGAAAACGAAAGTAAAATACAACAATGATCTTAGCAAACAAATGAATAGTATGAGACGGAAATCACCCCGTGAATTTTGGAAATTATTTAAACGTAAAACTACATCACAAAAGTCAGATACGAAACCGAATCGAATCGAATTTCAGGAATATTTTAGTAAATTAGCTGACGAAGACGACGTAAATATAAATTCGTTTGATTCATTCAATTTCAGACATCATAACAAAATAATGCAATGCCTTTAAAAAAAACTTGCGCAGGGTGAATTTTCAGAATCATAATATAGCAATGTAACTGATTGGATAAGTATGATGACCAATTTCTGAAAGATAGTTCTGGTGTATTTGCGGGTTTAAAGGCGGTTACAAAAACGCAAATCATGATGTTGTTTTTGTTTAATTTATATAATATGTTAGTCTCTACGTTTGTAAGACCAATAAATGGAAGTTTTCTGCTGTCACTGTATTTTGTTTTCATCGTAGACTTTTAAATGCAATTTTAATTTTGAATATGCCAATTAAACGCTGACTTGACTTCAAGTGCCAATGCTAGCATGGTATCCATATATTTACCTTCGTTGAAATACACAGCTCGACAGTTGCAACAGCGTAATCTCTGTTTTATTTATTTAGCTTGAATTGAAAGTAAAGCGTATTTAAGTGTTTTAAGACGTTAATTTCAGGCAGACATAAATGTTGTTGACGAACAGAGAAATAAAGATATATTTTAATGCAAAAAATACGAATACAATGCAACGTATAAACAAAAACATATGAAATGGGAATGTGCATTTCGCTAGATGTTGATGATACAGACATCATAAAAGTGCACAAAAGACGGATAATTGAATGCATAACTACCGAGAATCAAAGACGCACGGCGCTCTCGCGCTTTATAACATACAAAGAGGGCATAGAGGAGTATCAAATATGAAAATCAATATTTATTACAGACAGTGCTAAACAGAAGTGGGATACGACACTTATTGACTAATGGAAAGCACGTTAAAAATAAAGGAACGCCGACACGATGCCTGGTGTTAAACATACAGGGAGATACATCAAAAGCCTCCAGGAAGAAAAACGACTTACGACCAAATAGCACGTTACATACTATAACGATTGATGGTTTTTCACAATTCGACCAGTGGATCATAAACGTTACCGACTTCGTCTCTGAAACACCTATCTTTGTTCGTGGAAACATAATTTTAAGAAATATTTTGCAACCAAGTTTGTCCAGAAGAGTCATGGCATAAGTTTGTGTGGTTTTTAATTTGCCTATGTTTATAGGGATGTTTTCGGTTCCAATTTTTGGTTGCTTTTGTTTGGCTGCATATGGCGACATAGAATATAGTAACTTCTGCGTATATTGTTATCAAATACTTATTACAATATCCTTTATGGCGACAGGATGGATTATTTTACCTGATGAATACAGACGTACACACGATATCCGACTTAGCAAAAGTGAATTGTTTTGTGTGTTTCATATATTGATACCATTAAGTTGTCTTGTCTGGGGATGCATAGTAGGTCATTATTTAAAAACAAATCCAAGTAAAAAGTGGTTTATGTATTTGTCTTTCCATCGCATTTGTGGGACAAAGTGGACATTGACTTTTTGAACAGAATAGCGGACATTAGAAAATATCTACCTGTTTTTGTGTACAAAACTGTGGTTATCATAGTTTTGATTATATCGATTATTTTAAATGTTCCCTTTTTTATAATGCGCATTTTATATGCCGGAATAATCGATTGGTTTACTTTAACGAAACATTTCAAAACAGGACAGGTTTACTTGACACTTATGTTTTGTGTTATATTCGCCAACATTGGAGTTATGGTGAGCAAATACCAAGAAGAATATTGGGACACTGCATTTTCAGTAACATTAAAAAGTAGCTGTTTCGGAATAATCGCTTTTGTATCTTTATTATTCCAGTTTACTGTTTGGTTTGGGTATTATCTGTATGTTTCATTGTCCAAGATTATTTTGAATGCGTGTATGGAGTTTTGTCAATACCGAATAGATTATACGAGCACATGCAATCACTTTGATCGCTCACTTTGTATCACCAATGTTTACAATATATCTTTTAATTGCAAAAGCGTTTAGACCAAATAAAACAAGAAGTTCTTCGCGAATCAACGTAGCGACCCCTACACTGGCAGGAACCTTCAACCTACCAATAAGGAGAATATAATTACCACTGGTTACACAAACGTTCGAAGTCCATCTTGTAGTTTAAAGCCGAAATCCAAAGTATATTTATTAATGATTTAAAGAAAATAGTATTGGTTGTGATGATCGTCAATAATGTTAATTTCACTGCATTCACTAGTTTCACTAATTTCACTAGTAATTTTGAAGAAATGTTTAATAAACACTATATCTGTTGATTTGCTCCAGCTGTGGATATTTATAATAGCCGTACCTTTTATAATTACCAATATGAATAATTATAGTAGTTATAATTGTACTAACTTCCTTTCTATGTTTTTTATTTTGATTTGAAACGTCTCAATTTGATTTCATTTTAAAAAATTTTTATTGAATAGAGCCCTTAAACTATGTACACTATACCACTTTTCATAAAACAATAAGAAGAGCTTTTTCTCACGTTTGATTGTTTACGTTAGAAACGATTTTTAATTTTCTCCAACGTTATTTGATGACAAGAATTTTCTCAGTGATATTTCGGATCATGCACCTTTTTCGCTTGATATACTAGTATACTGTGATGCTCTTTAATCTAGATGCTAACACATATTTGCGCTCCATAAAACAGGTAATAGTTAATATGTTCGTTCAGGTTTGTACAACCTCAACACAATGTGTATGCATTGTCTGCAACTCAAATGTACATATACCGTTTAAATATACACGTGAATCCGTTTGTAATCATCGAATAACCATACTATTTTTTTTCTGTTGCGTTAACACAAGATGTGTATTATTTTTATAAATAAGCAGTCCTCAAATTTATTGTTTTAATAACCTGCTCGAAGCATTATGCAATCATACGTGTAGTGTAAACGTGAAATATTCTCGACGGACAATCGGGTTATTGGGTAAAGTGAAGATTGAATATGATATTATTTTTAAGAAATGCGTTTTCTATTTGGAATGTATTTGAATATAACAATCTTTAACAAAATAACTATCGACATACACATTATCATAATTTAACGAAGAAAGCTCGGGTTTTGAGAGATAAATTCTTTCAAATATAATGAATATTACCTGGTATTATTCGTGTCCCGTACAGATTCACATGAAGTGTACAGAGCAGTATGTCGTTAGTACAAAATATCTGGACACTACATTTTGTTGTATAACATTTTTATATTCGATATATAGTATAACTATAAATAAGAAAATATATTGTAAAAAATATATCATGTTTTTTCAGGAAAAAAAACAATATTCTATTGGTTGTCGATACAAGAATATATATTAAAATGTCACAGATGTAGAATTATGGACACTGTATAATCTACGAATCCGTAAGCACGGCCCTACCTTCAGTACGAACGACATAGAGGACTGTCAAATATGAAAAGCTATAGTTAATACAAACAGTGTAAAAACACGATAGGTACAACGTTATAGACTTGTGGAAATAACGTGTTATTCAAGGAACTCCTACAGATTTTTGTGATAATTGACGTAGACCATGCTTAATTTGTAGGTTGTATGTCGTAAATATTAATGCTCTTTTTGGTATGTCTTGTTTGTATACCCATAGAATGTGTAATGCTTTACACGATATTTTACTCTTTGATAGTTGACGTTATAGTTGACGATTGAGATATATTGACGATTATGCATACCTATTTTGATGCTATTATAATATTGTCCTGGGCGACCCATTTCAATACCTGCTCCCGACGATAGTGAGTAAGGTTAGTGGTCACCATAACGGAGTTTTCTGCGGGTAATCTGGTTTACCACCGTAGCACAAGACCACATCAAAATAAAATATCTTGAAATTAAAAAACTGAATTAGCTGCCAATTGCAACGAAACTGCAAAAGTAGTCCTAACTATGCTGAGTCTATCAAGTAAAGTAGTCCTAACTATTGTGAGTCTATCAAGTTAATTAGGTGCGACGCACTCCGAGTCCTAACACAATGCAGCCCCGGGCTTAAACTTCGAACTTCACAATATCATTGTATTATTATAATCGTTGCAATTTAATATAATATAACAAACTTTTGTTGATTTAAATTATTAATACAAAGCATTTTTTTACAGATAACGTAATATAACATACATGCAATTCTTCTTATTTGATGAGTGCATTAGGGTTTGTTTGATATATTAAAAGTATTTCTTATCTTTGACCTTAGGTCCATTTTTATGTTTAAAACGTCTGTAGCACTTGATATACAAACACAATCACAAGTATAATGAATAATCTAAAGATGTTTATTTAGAAAACAAATATATATTTTAACAATACTAAATAAACAAATAAAACACTTTAACAATGTCACAGCAATATGTGCGTTATATTGGTTATGGTACGAAGAGAATATTACTAACGAATACTAACATCTTAATAAGTTTTCTTAAAAACATAAGTTATTTAAAGGGGTGTTGCTGCAGTTTTTATGATTTTTTGCCATCGAATAGATTTGTTCAAAATTTATATTTAAGTAATACATACAAATACTATATAAAAAATATAATAAAAAAATAGGGTCAACGGCCTTGTTTTGATTGTATTCACCATTATGTAAAAAAGTCTCTAATTGCGTAAAAATGATTAACAACATATGACATTGGCAACATGTAGATACAATATAAGCTACGATACATCATATACCATTTAATAAAACCACACACTACCAATAAAATGGAGTAAACAAGTTAAATTTTAAGAAATGGATTTTTTATTTAATTTTGATTTCACCCCAAAACACTACACATTTTTACTATTTTAACCACATTAATGGAATTTTGTTCTGCCAAATATAGAATTCTGCAACACTGCTCAAATATGTTCATGTACGTGTTGTCATCATAAAACAAAAATAAAAAGGGGGTCAACGCAATTTAAACACAGATTTCTTTAAACAATCCCTACCGTCTATTTCAAATTCCATAAAATACAGTAATTAGGCAAAACCCGAGTACCGGTACATAGATTTCTAGAAATATGCATACACATAAGAAATTGTTTACAATCTTAACTGGTATCACAACAGTTTATCACAAAAAACACAATATAAAACAATATGTAATCACAAACTCGACCTTAATCATCAATAACTTACAGGGAGTTGATCACATATTTCGGCATGTTTTGAAGTTTGTGATAAAATGCTTTAAATTCATAAATGTAAACAACAGGACAAAAGAGCTCCAGTATCAAATAAAAATGAATTTAAAGAAAGAAACAAAAAACTAGTAAAACAAGTTAACCGCACCTGGGATCGAAAAACTGACCTTTGTATTATGAAACCACTCTGATACTGATAACAAAAATGGATGGTGATAATAGCTACATCGGTGTTTCTATAAAATATCCTCGGTCAAATAAACCTCATCAACACCCCTTAAGTTTATATTGATTGTGTGATACCGGTACTTACTGATCTTTAAGTAACATCCGCCTGAACAACACGAATATACATACCACTAATTTAATAAGAAAACAAATGTTTTTGTATGAACTAATACACAAGACGGATGATTTGAAATAAGTTAATTGATTGAATTGTTTTAGAATTAAGTTAAATTCAAACGCTTACTGCTGACAATATTTACATCGACAGTTTGATAGAATTGTGTTTTCTGTTCATTACCAATTTGTTTTACGCGTTATTTTGCAATATTACAAACGAAATCAAGCTACTACAAATTGTAATGCACTTTACACTCAGATTTTATAAATACCTGTCATGTAGTTAACGTATTAAAAAATATAAAAACGCAGTCATTTCGTTCGTTTTTTATGTACGTGCGAATGCTGATTTAAAAAAAGAAAATATCTAATACTTGGATTATTAATATTTTCTTTGGCTAATTCCTGCCTTATTTTGAACGTTTTGTTTTTGGCATTGCCAACAATTTTCAAAACGGACATATGTTGAACTCGATACTCATTTGTTATGAACTCGGCACGCAAGTTTCAAGAGATTTTCAATGAATAACAAAACCTTCGCAATCAGTATTTACACAAAGCAAAGTTTATACAACTCTTCAGTTTACGTCCAAAATAACAATAATTGCATTTTATCAAAGTACTATATTACTACTTGGTAATAGGAGAAATGCCTAGCATAGTTCACCTATTATTGAAAATATGCCAAATTTACAATAAAACACCTTTTCAGCAACATGACTTACAAATGATACCCATACAATAAAGTAAAGTGGAATTAAGACACAAAACACAGTAATCGTCCATTCGTAATTCAACGCAATTGTCATTATATTGCCATCATTCCAGTAGTCGATGTTGTTTTTTGTTGCAATAACACCAAATATGATAGATATCATGCTGAACATTCCCGTAATATGGACATTCAAGAAAATGTGTTCATTAAATTGTCCTTCTTTTATTATACATAGTACTAATATTGCAGGGAAAAAAAATACGATTATCAAAATTATCAGATAAGGTATATTCAACAATAATGAAATGAGTAAAAATGAAAATCTTATGCTGTTGTAAATATATGTTGGTAACTGTTGTATTGCAAAGCACATGGTCCGAATACAGGTCAGATCTAGCTCCACCCACAGTCGGGCTGGTAGTTCAAAGACGTGCATCACTTTGTACTTTGTCTTTCGAAGAATTAGACTGCCTATGCAGCCCCAAACGAAGAAACAAAATGGTATTATTACCAGGAATATAAGGATCACCTCATTTTGGGTCAGTCGGATATTGTAGCTCTTTCGGAAGTTTTCATCGGCATAAAACATCCATCCCCAATGCAGGAACGGTAAAGCGAATGCTGTCTGTACGCCATATAGAAACCAATGACTACCTTCTTCATCGTCGGAATCATTAACACTGATCAAAAGATACAACACAGGAAAACACAAAAATGTCCATAGAATAACCAACGGAATATTAAGCAAAAGGCACACCGCTGCCAGTAGTCGATACATAATCGGTTTAAGTTCAAATATTTGAAAGCTTCGGCATTTCTCAAGACAACCAGGAGTTTCGTTAATTAGGTCAGAAACACGTGACCACCATTTCTCATAATTGGATATCGTGTCAATCATCACGATGTCTGACTTACACGCAGTAAGTTCAGCTTCATCATCGTGAATGACGACGGTTTCGGGATCCTTGAGGTTTATTATGATACACTTCGGGGATTTTCTTGTACTCATTTTTGCTTTCCAAGAGTCGATACATTGTGTCTCCAGAGTACTTTTAGCACCGTCCGTGATGAAAATGCACTTCCATATTTTATATTCCTCGATGCCATCCATATTTGAAATACTTCGGACGAGAACCTGACGTCGAGAGTTGACATCTTTAATTCGCTTAATGATGTCATTTTTATGTACTTTAATGATGTCACTGTCGTCAACTACCAATAAAATAGCAGCGCTCATTTTCTAAACACTTCAAATTGTCCACCTTCCGATGTGAAATTCAAAATGACAGACAAGACGATCGTCGCATTTAACAAGTGAGCCACAGTACAGTCCACGGTTTTTATTTATCTTATCTAGCAGGTCTAATATTCCTGTTTCCAATCATAATGTCGACTTAAGTACGTGGAAAATCAATGAGCGATAAGTTGGACTTACAAACCAAACACCTTATGCAAAATGCAAGGAACAACAATCAAACTTTCTATATCAAGTATAAAATTATTAAAATTCATAAGTGGTTTTACTTAAACATTATTCAATTATTTTTACGCCGATGTAATATTTTTAAAACATGAAGAATTTTTGCAAACTCTAACATAATAATATTTTTCCTTTGCATTCATATGATACTAAGTCTTCATTTACATTAATATTTCGTTCTAACGATACTATTTTTATCGATCTGTTCATTTCTATGTTTCATGAACTGTTATTTTACGTCTATTAACAACCATTATAACTTCAAAATAATGTATTAAACGTATGGTTTCTATGAATTACCAAAAAATCAAACAGTTAACAACATTTACACATACCGAAAGTGTCTTGAGATTTAACCCGTATTTGTGTTTGTAAAGATTTTACTTAATCTGCACATAGCACCAATAAACCATACGTCATTATATTTGTGTGGTGTTTATCAATGATTTTGACGATACACCGGCTTACAATTACATTTTATTAATAACTTTGACATCATGTTGTGTTTGTCATAATCTATTGACTTAACTGAAATGTGCATGCTAATGTTTTTCTTAGCAATATTTACGGAATACAGGAATATACAATCCCTTCATAATGTAAATATACATGTCCTTTTTATGAAATAAATTAAAAATCCAGAATAAGATCGTATAAAAAATAAAATAATATTTTTCTTCAATTAATTGTCGAATAACAAACGCTAAGTATTATAGGTAAACATTATTTTAGCTCTCTGTGTTTAACTTTTACGAATCCTTCGCATTCATACCCGTAACTGTGAATTATTACGGGAATATTGAAGCCAATCACATACGCGTTAAGAATTTCTTTATCTTTGTTTCATTAATTAATTTATCGGTGTATTGGTCGGACGTAGCCTGTGATATGATTACATGCCGTAGTATCTATGATAGCTTATATCATGTTAAAAAAAAATGAGAACAAGAAACAACATGCATTAACAAACCCTCCGGAGGACAATGTGCTTTTGTTGAGCTATTCGGATTACGTGATGTCTGTCGTTCGCTCCAGTGTGTGTGCGTTCCGCCCAGAGCATCATCAGTTTTACAAAGACCTCACTTGGGAATTCCTTAACAAATCTTTTTATCTAAAACTACAAAGCCAAGGCTGTCATATTTTTTATAAGTAGCATCATTCATAAGTCCTTTACCCAGTTTATTCCAATTATGCCCCATGGGGTTAAGAGTGATTTCGCCCCGGGGTAAGGTTGAATTTAAACTTATATACGGAAAACCTTTGAATATCTTCACTGAAACTGCACGCCTAAGGCTTTCACAATTGGTAAGTAGCATAATCTAGTGGTCTTCTACTAGGTTTGTTCAATTAAGTCTTAACACTGAAAACACTGTTTTTGCACTTTGATCAAATGACCTACGATAAGAATGAAGTATTTCTATAACAGTGAGAGTATAAAAACATGTATTTAACTGGAGAGGACACAGCGATAAAACAATACAAAGTTCTATACAATCTCATAGAAACCACTCTTGTTATTTGTATACGTTTAAAAATGATACTAATGAGAATTGTACTGAATAAAATACAAAACAAAATGATAGATAGTAAGCGCTGACTTGAATTCAATGTACATCTATTGTCCATGATTGTCCTGACAACCAAACGAGCGCACGTGACTAACATTCAAACGAGGCATTAAATTGACGAGATCAACATGTTTCATAAATATAAAGTTTTATTGTGATTTCATGGTTTTCCTAAGATTTGACATGGTGTCGAAGTGTTCGGAAACACATGACGCAAATTTGAACGTGATCTTAATATTATCAAGATAAACATTCTGACCAAGTTGTATCAAGAAGACATGAAAGCGGCTTATTGATTGGTCTCATAGTTTTTCTAAAAGTTGACTTAGTGATAGTGATCAAGTTTTAAAACACTTGAAATTCAAATCCAGGTTTGGTTAGATAATGTCAAGATAAACATTTTGACCATGTTCCGTAAAGGTTGCGTAATACATTTCGCTTCAATAGCAATAACAAGGTTTTTCGAAGATTTGATCTGGTGAACTAACTTTCGGAAACACATTATTCAGATTCAAACATGGCCTAGATATTTTCCAGATAAACATTCTGAATGAGTTTAAGCAAGATTGACCCATGATTATGGCTTCATGGGGTTAAGCAATGTTTTTTCAATGATTTCATTTGTATTGACTTTTTTTGACACACATGAACCAGAGTAAAACTTGGCCAGTATATTTTCACGTATATTGTCCACATTCTGACCCACTTGTATGAAGATTGTGCAAACAATGGAGCCTATGTACATGTAGTGGTCACGAGTTGAAAATTGACACCGCTCATGGAAATCTGGTAAAACTGATGAATGAAAACCCTGGTAACTAACTGTTTAATTGGTATTTATCTAGTGAAGTTCGTTAACCAACAAAACCAAGAATGAATATAATAGATGATTTGTTTGTTTGTTGTTTTCAAGTGGGTCTTATTCGAGCCAGGTTTATATTTTTTTCTCGCTTTAGCATTAACCAAATCGCACTCAATCATGGTCTAAATCTACAAGCCACTCACTTAGTCCACGTGCGTCTACATAAGAAACACTGTCAGTCGAAAATAACTTAATGATTGCAGATTTTATCTATAAATAATGGCATTAATTTTATACATTATGATAAAATATGACATTTCTGCAGTGAAATAACAGCAGTGAAAATAAACAAATTGTTATTTTCACCGGTGAAAATAACAAATTTTCGCCTGCTTTTTTTAGATCATTTGTGGGTTTTTCCAACAATTGGAATCTGCGTAGGTCAACTGCGGAAGAACAAAATCGTCTAAAAATGCGATATTTGAACATTATTAATGTTAAGCTGGAAGAAATAATAGGATACATAGAATATTATGTGAGTTTTGGATAAAGATAAAGTTTATCATGCTCAGCTCGAACCAGACACTAATGACGTCATTATGTGTATTGAAATGTATTGAGGCACGCCACGGGAGAAAGGGTAACTTTTCAGCGAACGGTAAACAGCTGTTTATTATTTTCTTAAAAAGGGGCATAAAATAAACAGAAATTTTGTTCATGTCAGTGTAAGATCGTTTGTTATTTCACTCGTGATCATAGAAAAATAATATTTTCACTCGTGGCTGCGCCACTCGTGAAAATATATTTTCTATGATCACGAGTGAAATAACAAACGATCTTACACTGACATGAACAAATATCCTCTATTTATAAAACATGAAATTTAAACTTATTGCATTTGTTTCCCCTGTATATAAGAAAGATATAATAGTGTATTACCTCCCCTGTCCTGCTTATATTTATATTAATCAACAAAATTAAACATTAACACAATATTAAATATACAAAATATACAAAAAAATATCATATTCTGATAATATTTTTACNAAAAAAAAAAAAAAAAAAAAAAAAAAAAAAAAAAAAAAAAAAAAAAAAAAAAAAAAAAAAAAAAAAAAAAAAAAAAAAAAAAAAAAAAAAAAAAAAAAAAAAAAAAAAAAAAAAAAAAAAAAAAAAAAAAAAAAAAAAAAAAAAAAAAAAAAAAAAAAAAAAAAAAAAAAAAAAAAAAAAAAAAAAAAAAAAAAAAAAAAAAAAAAAAAAAAAAAAAAAAAAAAAAAAAAAAAAAAAAAAAAAAAAAAAAAAAAAAAAAAAAAAAAAAAAAAAAAAAAAAAAAAAAAAAAAAAAAAAAAAAAAAAAAAAAAAAAAAAAAAAAAAAAAAAAAAAAAAAAAAAAAAAAAAAAAAAAAAAAAAAAAAAAAAAAAAAAAAAAAAAAAAAAAAAAAAAAAAAAAAAAAAAAAAAAAAAAAAAAAAAAAAAAAAAAAAAAAAAAAAAAAAAAAAAAAAAAAAAAAAAAAAAAAAAAAAAAAAAAAAAAAAAAAAAAAAAAAAAAAAAAAAAAAAAAAAAAAAAAAAAAAAAAAAAAAAAAAAAAAAAAAAAAAAAAAAAAAAAAAAAAAAAAAAAAAAAAAAAAAAAAAAAAAAAAAAAAAAAAAAAAAAAAAAAAAAAAAAAAAAAAAAAAAAAAAAAAAAAAAAAAAAAAAAAAAAAAAAAAAAAAAAAAAAAAAAAAAAAAAAAAAAAAAAAAAAAAAAAAAAAAAAAAAAAAAAAAAAAAAAAAAAAAAAAAAAAAAAAAAAAAAAAAAAAAAAAAAAAAAAAAAAAAAAAAAAAAAAAAAAAAAAAAAAAAAATAAAAAAAAAAAAAAAAAAAAAAAAAAAAAAAAAAAAAAAAAAACAACATGAAAACATGAGGCATGTTCAGTTTATTTCATAAATGGTGGTAAAAAGATAAGCTTTTAATTTTTTCTTAAATGTTATTAAATTGTTTGTTTGACGTATAGATTGGGGTAACAAATTCCAATTTTTTGTGCTAGAAAATTCAAACGATTGTTTGAAATAGTTTGTTTTGGGTATTCTCACAAGCTTTAAGTCCCCCTTTTCGCGAGATCGCAAATTATAGTGCGTATTTTGTGAAGGCGTCAAAAGGTCACGTATGTATGTTGAGGTTTGATTGTGAAATTCTTTAAATACAATAACTGACGTGAAATAGTGATTACGCTGTTCGAAAGTCAACCATTTTAGATCTTTAAATAGGGTTCTTGAATTGGTGTTGTACTTTTTATTTTAAATATGTGCACCACAACGCTTTTGTATTTTGACTATTCTATTAATTTCCGTTTTGGCCGCTGAACTCCAGGTAACGCATGCGTAGTCGGATATAGGTAAGATATAACCATTATAGAAGAGCTTACGCATTTCAAGGGTTAAATATGGTTTTATTTTTTGCAGAAAAAAACATTTGAGACGACATTTTTTAACAAACTTTGTCAATGTGTAGTTTCCAAGATAAAGTATTGTAAATATAAAGGCCAAGAAGTTTTTGACACTTTACAGTTTTGATCACCGTATCTGAAATTAAGTGTTAGATTTGTTAATTTTTGAACTTTCTGTTTCGACCCTAATATAATACAAGTAGTTTTTAGTGGATTAATAATCATGTTATTAGTTTGGCACCATTCATTTACAATCGAAAGATTTGTTTGTAGCTAATTTTGAACTGTTTGAATATGTGTTCCCACAGTGTGCAATGTTGTATCATCAGCATACATTGCAGAATTACATGTAAGATTTAACGAAAGATCATTAACGTAAATAAGAAATAGAAGAGGTCCCAAAATAGATGCTTGGGGAACACAGCAATGATGCTTTTACAAGTAGAGGTAGTGTTTCTTGCTTTGATATACTGAAATCGATTGCGGAGATATGAAGAAAGTAGGTCGCATGACCTACCATTAAAATGATAAAGTTTAAATTTGTATTAAAGAACCCTATGGTCCACAAGATCAAATGCTTTTTTAAAATCCAAGAAAATTGTACCTACCAGATTTCCATTATCAATGTGTTTAAGCCATGAATCAACTATATTAATCAATGCTGTTTGGCAAGAATGATATTTGCGAAAACCCGACTGAGTTTTGTTTAATAGACCTGTAGATTCTAGATATATATGCAATTGTTTAGCTATATGCTTTTCAAATATTTTAGATATAGTAGGTAAAAGTGATATTGGTCTATAATTATTGGGATCTTCTACCGATCCCCCCCCCTTGTATAAAGGTACAACGTTTGCAATTTTAAGCATGTCTGGAAAGGTTCACAGTTATTTATAAGAGCAGTGATTGGTTGTATTATGAATTGTTTGCAAAGTTTAATAATTCTGGGCCCTATACCATCAGCCCCAGCAGATTTGTTTGAATGTAGTTGATCAATTAAAGTACTTACTTCTAATGAAGTAATAAACTGAACAGAGAAATGCTCAGAATCTAGCTTAGTATCAAGATATGTTTTCAGTGAGTTGAAATCGTGTTCAGTAAATTCAGTCTTTTTAATAAGTTTCGAGATGTCAACAAAGTGGTCATTAAGTGCATTAGCTACATTGGTTTTACCAGATATTATTTGATCATCCTTCCTTATTACGTTTGGCAAAATAGAGGATTATATGTGTTCATTTGATGCTAATTTAATAGTTTTCCAGAGCGATTTCGCACTTGTTTTGTTTTGTACCGCATTCGAAAAATATTCTTTTTTTAGCCAATTTGATTGCACTTTTACATTTATTACGCCACAACTTATATTGTGGCTAATTAGATTCGCGTTTATATTTATCCCTTAAAGACCTGTTTTACGTTTTCGTTATACCAACCAGGTTGTTGTAATCTCTTTACTTTTTTATATTTGATAGGGGCATTCTTATTAATAACTGAGTTTAATATGTTATAAAATACCTTAAATGCCTCATTAGTATTCTCTATTGTTTCAACTATATCAAAATTAGCATTTGCTAAGTCGTTATGAAAATTGATTTCATTAAATTTGTTAAAACATCTGTACTTAATTATTTTATGATCTTCTGTCTTAACAATTTTACCTTTGACGCTTAATGTAAAGACTACTGGGTAATGGTCACTTATGCCTATTTTTGGTATGATCACCTCAGAAATGTTGTCATATTTTGAATACAAATGGTCTAATATTGGTGATGAACGTTCAGTAACTCTTGTTGGAAAAGACACATGTTGTTTTAAATTAAAATCAGTGATAAGTTTTTCCCATTTTTTATTGTTAAATATGCTTTGGCTTAAACATGGAAAATTGAAATCTCCGATCGAATACAAATTACAATCTTCCATGTATGCCTTATTTATCTGTAATTCAAATGAGTCAATCCAAGATTGAGGGCTATTTGGTCGGCGATAAACAAAGTTAATTATATATGGTTTGTACTTTAAATAGTTGATTTGTAGCCTAATAGATTCAATATCGTCACTTTCTAAATCATGTCTACGTACAAAAGAGATGCTTTCTTTAAAATAAACTATTATACCGCCTCCAGCAGAAATAGCCCTATCACGTCTTACAATGCTGTAACCGGAAATGGATATTGTATTAATCTCCGTTTTATCATTTAAAAATGTTTCACAAAAGCCTACTTTATCTAAAGAACTATTTTCGTGTAAGTAAACACGAATTTCATCCAATTAGGCAGTAAATGTTGGATATTCAAATGCATAATATGCAAACCTTTATATGTAAATGGAATATAACAATCATTATTTATTTTACATTTTAAAGCAGATTGTATGTCAGATTCCATAATAACGTTATTATCCAGGGATGATATATCAGTGTCTAAATTATTGATTGTGCTACATCTAACATTATTCAATCTTATGCAATGTGGTGTATGTTGATTTTTATCATCATTAGCAATAATTAAACTACACTTACATTTGTGCGAGTCACATTGGTTACATACCGAAGAAAGAATTCCAAATTTATTTGTGCTATATAACGGTGTAGTACATCCGTCATCAGTAACCTATTGTCTTTCTGGTAGTCTGCAGTCACGTGTTACGTGATTATGACGTCCACAGTTCGTGCAATGTTGACTGTGTTCATGATTGACGTATCGACGATGAATAACAGTATCAAGTCAAAATGTTCAGTGGCCGTAACGATCCCGACACACGACTTTACCCAACAAATGGCATCAATACAATGTGCAATACAACTCACTTCTCATCCGTTGGTTCGGCGCTCATGTTACAATTACATATATAATCAAGATATCATATGACAATACGTTTTCGTACTGCATTCCTATGCATATCTTTTTTGATGTTATCATTATATTGCCCTGTGTGACCCTTTTCAATCCCCGCTCCCGACGATATTAAGTAGGGTTGGTGATCACCATACCGGACAGGTGGGGTTTTCTGCGGTAATCCGGCTTCCCCCGCAGCACAGACCACATCCAATTAAATGTAAAAAAAAAAAGCAAAGCTGGCAAAAGACCAGTTTCACAATACTACCACTGTTGCTATTTTTAGATATCATATTACGCGTTGAATTTCAGAACGAGGCTGAACGTGAAACTGTCTTTTGCGGAGAATATCGATAATTATATACCAGGTAATTGTTATTGTTAACATTCGGAATTTTCATGAGTACTGACACTGTTTACAATCACGTCAAACTTAATTATGCATACAGGCAGGTGTTTATTCAATAAATTGATAAGTAATTATTAAAAACAAACATTCTAACACCTTAATAATAATTCAATAACATAATATTTAGTACCATTAGTGTATATATTATAAATTGTATTTCATCTTTATGAAAATACGAGTTACACATTAACATCAGTATTAATGTGGTCTGAAGACTAAACATCGTTTATTGCCCAGAACAAAGATATACATTAGCCGTATTATACAGTACATAGTATAATATAACTATAATTCTCAAAGGTATGGGTGTGTTGGTATGTGATATTTTTCATGAACTATCGAACGTGTTATTGTGTGTTGAATCATCCATAAGACAAAGTAATATAAAAGGCGAAGTACATGACACAATATACATGTTATGTTATTTTTTTTTTTATTTAAATGCATTTTCTTTGACAGTGAATGACAATATTGAAGCATTATTATATACACGTGAAAAAAACGGACGTGGTGCAAACTGAAGTGTCTGGATACATGCATATTGATATCTTTTTATACGTGATTATGAGTGATAAATATATATCATTTTATATCATAAATCTCTAGTGTTTGTATTTTTCTAAAACATTATTTAATAAGACGGGAGTTTTGTTTTATCTGTACCCGCTAAATACGTTCTACGTTAAATGTTAAGCATTTTTTTTTAATATTTAAAATGTTTAGGTATTAAGCAAAAGTGCTTAAAATAGGTTAACAAAGGTTAGATATCCGGACATTCGTTTCCAGCGGCAATATTCTTACGCTAATTTTGACAAGGTGGAAATTCGTTCTTACGTTGTGTTGACTACCCGGCATTCGTTCCTACGTTATTTTGACAACCCAGACACTCATACCGAAATTATTTAGAAAGACCGGATACTCGTTCCTACATAATTTCCACGACCGGACATTCGTTCATACATAATTTTTACACTCGGACATTCGTTCCTACAATGACAGGCAATGGATTACCTGTGAAAACAATATGTACATTTATATTTAGTAATGGGCCACTCCTTTAAATTCACTTCCAACATGGATCTTCTAACGAACGAACGCGGTAAGCCTGTGCTTTGCTTCGAGGGTCACTCGTACGCCAAGAAACACACGCCTAAGTCTACAATACGGTGGATATGCAGTTAAAGTCGCCCCGATCAATGAAAGGTTTCGCTAATTAAAGATCTCAGTGTAAGTCGATATATTCGAATAAGTTTAAAAGTTATCATGCTCATGCTCACGACAAATTCTTTAAACTGTATAAAATATCATAACAATATCAAAAAAGTACACTATGTTAATAATGACACATTAAAAATACCGGTTAAAAATTAGCCAGAATTTCATATTCATATGGATAAAATGTGATAATAATGATCAGGATAGCAATAATGTAGGAACCAATGTCCGGAGTGTGAATATTTTGAAGGGACGAATCTCCGGGCTGTCAAAATAACGTAGGCACGAATGTCCGGGCTGTCAAAATAATGTAGGAACAATTGTCCGGATTGTCAATCGAATTTAGGAACGAATGTCCGAGTTGTCAAAAAACGAAGGAACGAATTTCCGCCTGTGTCAAAATTAGGGTAGGAACGATTGTCAGTGGGAACAAATGTCCGGCATTCACTTTATTATTATGATTAAACCGGCTAATATCTAAACAGTATTGAGTTTCTGACAATCTGTTTGGAAAAATTACTTTGAATTTGAGTGTTTGGTGTTAAATAAGTCCCAGAAATAACTACGCAATACTACTACCACGTGAAGACACGGAGATATCATAAAATGTGTTCAATGACCAGACATCTAACCACATGTGGTTTATGGCACCTTGTTGTTTTTTAGTATTTGTCGGCACAGTATCTGATCATAACGAGATAATGGGTTGTTCTGAACACAGGGGCACTACAACCACAGATCTATCAATAAACAAGATTATTGATAGATCTTTGATTACACCGCGATACAAATGCTCAAACGAAGAGTAACAACATGTGTGCATACAATTGAATAAAAGCAAGTACTTTAACCAAGTACATTTTTTTAATGTATTAACACTTAAAAAGGAAATTCTATATTTAATGATAATTTTGTCGTCTTGTGTCAACAATATCGTTACGTTGCAGAATTTTCAAAAGCGTGAAAGGTCGAAATCAAATACGTCGTTGCCTGGTGCTATCAGAAATAGCTACACGTTCAGCCTCGTTCTGAAATTCTGCGAGTCACGTGACTTCGCGCTGTTATCAATTTTGGCATATTGTGAAAAGGGTCTATTGCAGCAAACCTTCAAAATTAGTATCATCAATCATGTGCATATCAAATTAATAAGGTGCATTGACACACTCTTATTCCTCATAATGCAGCCCAAGACCGAAGGTATCTTTTAAACTTTGAACTACACTCCATAATGTTGATATCATCTTTGCAATTTAATATATTTTAACAAACACTCACTTATTTATACTTATTTATATACAAAGTAGTTAACTTTTTTGCATTTATTGACATATTGTTTTACTACATGCTATAAAATATATAATTCGTACAGTTTGGTTGTGCAGTGCAGCCTTTAATCGTTCCAATTGTGCCGTAAGATAATATACATTGAGGTCTTCGTATTTGATGAGTGCATTTAGGTTTGTCTGAAATATTTAAAGTGTTTCTAATCTCGCACGTTAGGTCCAATTTTATATTGAAACCGTCTGTAGCACTTGATAAACACACTGGATAACAAGTTAAATGCATTAACTTAAGATGTAGCGCTAGCAAACAGATCTGCATTTTAACGACATGAAACAAGCAAATAAAAGACGTCGAAAATGTCAACACAGTAGATGATAGTTAATAAGTTTTCTTTACAAATACGTTTATTTAAGTATATATTTATTGCCTGATACCAAATACCACTGAGTATTAATGTACATCCACATCAACAAAATGAATTTACATTACAGTGATTAAATACAAAGAACATTACTTAACAATCTGTTGAATTATATAGATTGTGTTAGATTTGAATGAAATTCAAACGCTTAATGCAGAAAATACAAGACGAAACTGTTATGTGAAGCCTTTAATAGAATTGTATTTCCTGTTTATAATAAAACATCTGTTCAATTGAATAGGTTGTCTTATATTTGAATACAATGCGAACGCTTACTGCAGAAAATAAAAGACGAAACTGTTATGTGAAGCCTTTAATAGATTTTTTTCTTTCCATTACACGTTAATTATACATGTGAGGTTTTTCAAATATTACGAACTGGAAATACTCCCAAAACGTAACAAAATACGTGTTTGTACAAACTGTAATTCACTACACACACAAGTTCTAGAAATACCTGTAATGTAATTAACGCATTTACAGTACCAAAATATCAGACAGAAGACATTTCGGTCGTTTTTATGTTCGTTCTCATGCTGATTGAAAAAATGAGGATATCGAAAGTTTTGGTTATTCATATTTTCATTGGCTTATTACTGTTTTATTTTGAAAGTTTTTAGCAATTACCACAATTTTCGAAACGGATATATTTTCTCGATCTCATGATTAATAATGAAAACCGTACGCAATTTTAGAGATTTTAAATGAATAATTACACCTTTACAAACAGTATTTACAACAAGCAAACTGTATAAAACTCCGTACGAAAAGTCTAACATATTAAGAATAATAACTGCATTTTATAAGGTACCATATTATTACTTGGTCGGAGGACAAATGCCTAGAATAATTTACCTATCATTGAAAAAATGCCCCATTTGCAATCAAAAATCTGTTCAGCAACGTGACTTACAAATGAGACCCACACTATGAAGTAAAGTGGAATTAAGACACAAAAGACAGCAATTGTCCATTCGTAATTCAATGCAATTGTAATTATTTTGCCATCATTCCAGTAGTCGATGTTGTATTTTGTTGCAATAATACCGAATATGATTGATATCGTACTGAACATGCCCGTTATGTGCACATTAAAGATATGGTAAAAATTACAGGATTCCATATCAAAGTTAATTTTAAATAGGTCATTGACTTTTCTCCCTTTAACTGTAACAAGTATCGCCAATGCGATTAAAATAACACATATAACAACACATATTGCTATCAAAATTAATAGATAAGGTATATCCAACAATAATGACACTATTAAAAATGAAAATCTTATACATTTGTAAATATTCGGTGGCAACTCTTTTATTGCCTCGCACATAGTCCGAATACAGCTCAAGTCTAGCCCAACCCACAGTCGAGCTGGCAGTTCGAAGACATGCGCCACTTTAAACTTTGATTTTTGAAGAATGAAGCTGCCAATGCAACCCCAAACGAAGCAACAGAATGGTAATACCACCATGAAGATAAGGACCCCTCAGTGTTGTTCAGTCGGATATCCGATCTTTGTCTGTGTTCATCAGTATATAGTATATATCCAAGAATAATGAACGGTATAGTGAATATTGTTTGAACGATATATATGAACACCAGACTACTTTCTCCGTTGTTGGACTTATAAGCACTAATTAAAACAAAAAACACATTAAAAAACGAAAATGTCCATGCAGTTATCAAAGGAATATTAAGCAATAGGCACACCGTTGCCAATACACGAAACATTATCGGTTTTAGTTCGAATGTTCCTACGCTTCGGCATGTCTCAATGCAACTAGGAGATTCATAAACAAGGTTAAACACACGTGACCACCATTGTTCATAATTGGATATTGTGTCAATCATCACGACGTCTGACTTAGTCACAGTAAGTTTAGCTTCATCTTCGTGAATGACGCCGGTTTCGGGATCCTTAAGGTTTATTATGATACACTTCGGGGATTTTTTTGTACTCATTTTTGCTATCCAAGAGTCGATACATTGTGTCTCCAGAGTACGTTTAGCACCGTCCGTGATGAAAATGCACTTCCATATTTCATAAACCTCGATGTCATCCATATTTGAAATACTTCGGACGAGAACCTGACGTCGAGAGTTGACATCTTTAATTCGCTTAATGATGTCATTTTTATGTACTTTAATGATGTCACTGTCGTCAACTACCAATAAAATAGCAGCGCTCATTTTCTATACACTTCAAATTGTCCACCTTCCGATGTGAAATTCAAAATGACAGACAAGACGATCGTCGCATTTAACAAGTGAGCCACAGTACAGTCCACGGTTTTTATTTATCTTATCTAGCAGGTCTCATATTCCTGTTTCCAATCATAATGTCGACTTAAGTACGTGGATAATAAATGAGCGATAAGTTGGACTTACCAACCAAACACCTTATGTAAAATGCAAGGAACGACAATCAAACTTTCTACATCAAGTATAAAATTATTAAAATTCATAAGTGGTTTTACTTAAACATTATTCAATTATTTTTATGTCGATGAAATATTTTTAAACATTAAGAATTTTTGCAAACTCCAACATAATAATAGTTTTCCTTTGCATTCATATTATATTTAGTCTTCATTCACCTTAATATTTCGTATTATACTTTTTACTATTTTTATCGATCAGAGTGTTCATTTCTATGTTTCATGAACTGTTATTATACGTCTATTAACAACAGATTGAACCATTATTACTTTAAAATAATGTATCAAACGTATGGTTCCTATGAATTACCAAAAAATCAAACAGTAAACAACATTTACACATATCGAACGTGTCTTAAGATATAACCCGTATTTGTGTTTGTAAAGATTTTACTTAATCTGCACATAGCACCAATAAACAATACGTCATTATACTATATATATAGTGATGTCAGTATTGTAAACAATCAGTGTGTGTTTTATGTGACCACTCATTAAATGATAATATGATCTTATACTGAAATCATCCTAAAAAAGATAAGGATCACCTAAGTTTTGTTCAGTCACATATCATTTTCTGCCTGTATACCCCTATAATAAGCTGTCGTATTGCATATAGGANGTGAACTCCTTAAAGTACATTGTATGAATAATATTATTCGACAACGGCAATGACAAAAGAAAATTCCTACATTGATATATAATAAAATAAAATAAATGTGTGTACGGATCATACATGAACTATTTTGTTAAAAAAAGGGAGGTTGATACTTCCTGAAATATAAAAACTATATGTTATCATTTATGAAATGAGTCCTGAAGGCGAAATAAAACAACATACAAACAGACAAACTGACATGACAAAAAAGTATATTTTCATTAACTATAATTGTATGAAATGCTCTATTAAACCGTTAAATCCGTTATTCATTACTATGCGCAGCTTATTTTATAAAATAGATTTAAAAGTACACATGTGTAATTATGACAATAAATTATAGTATTTGGTTTGTAAAATGTGTTTTATAATTTACACAGTTGTATAACCTCAGTGGGTTTTTTATATGGAAGATTTCATTTAGTTTAAATGCATTTGAGGCTGTACAGTTATGGAGTATTTTAAATGAACGACGCGTATTGAGTATATTGGCAAATGAGCGACACGCGAACAGGTAATAATATGTGTCAGCAAGTTTATTTTCAAAGTTGCAAAACGTTGCCAAATATAGCGATTATTTAGAAATAGACTCTTCCACACAGCACTTCCGTTCGTGTCCACAATTATATCAGGGATTCTATATTAAAACTCGAAACCAATTTAGTGCCTCAAGTATTGCTCAAGTTCGAGGCAGTGTATATAGTTATTTTAGCAGATTATTAATTTTACTTATGTAATTAAAATACCAACATAAGCCATCGTGTACATAACAATTAAGGCTGGCAGCCTACTAGTCATTGTAAATTAAATGTGTTTTAAAAACACGTTCTTACCAGTAAATACGATCAACAGAGGCCATGCATATGCAATATGCAGTAATTAGCGGAAAACACCGACCAATATGATTCCAATAAATTTGCAAGAAACGGCTTGATATTTACGTTAAATGTATTATAATACTCCATTTGCTGTAAATGTATTTAGTCTCTTGATTCACACAATTATGCACTCCACGACTGTATCGCAAACACGCAATTTTGAAAAAGACAACACCAAGAATAAGGGAATAATATTAAATGTAATATGCACAAGAAACATACTTATTTAAGATATACTATTGTGTAAAAAGATTTTTATAAAAGTATACAGTAGTGGATTGCATAATTGTGTGCGGAGCCCGCTCTGCTCTTGTGGTAAAAATAAATATAAAAATAAATATAAATACAAATATCCAGACAGCAAACATAACACGAACATCAAAGCTCAGCTTCGGTATGTTCAACCAGTTGATGCTGAATGGTCGGTCACTCATTTGCATGGGATGCTTTTATTAATATGAACTTTTTTAAAATAGGGATTTGATTGTCCTAACGTAGTACACTGTTTGAGGCACATGATTGCATTGTGTATGGTATTCGAGACAAACTAATAATAGCTAAAGTAACTCGGTTCTACGAATTTCCTTTTTTTTTAAACATCTTATTAAACATTTTGTGGATGAAGGTTGGCACTATTTGCAGAGAGCATAGGCGCCACTTCAGACCTTATATCCACCCACTGTCATACACACATACTAAATGTTCAGAAAAGAACACAGAAGCTGCACCAACTGCTTTGTTTCTTACTTATCACCTTATAGCAACAGTATCCGGGGTGTAATCCAAGTATATACATCACATCCTGCAAACCCGCACAATAAGTAACGATGTTTAAACTAATAACCGTCCCTTTAAATTCAATTGACACTACCACAAGAATCAATTAAATTGGTTTGTAATACTAACCAATCATCGGACTTGGACATGACGTGTTTGATGGTTAAATGATTTAATAAAAGCCAACACATGTAATTTATTTCATATTTCACGCGTTGTACTGTTTGATCATTTAGTTTTATGGACACTTTTCTTTTCTAAATAGATGAGTTTCACCAATTGTCATTGAAACATCCGGTGTGGTCTATAATGATGTTTTGTTAACCGGCATGTCAAATTATTTGCCAACCAAGTCGATTAATATGACAATACGGTTACATAAAGTTTGAAAAAAGTGACGTGATCTTGAACCTGAACGTACTCAAAGGTAATATTGTTCTTTATAATAGTATGCCTTTGCAAAATGTATCGTACTTGCTCAGTTATGTTTACTGAGATACAAACACAATTGTGTTCCTTTGTTTTTGCAATTTAATGGAAAAAACAAATGTGAGTGTGTGGCATTTAACGTCAGGAATAAATACCAGTTGTTATACTCACGTACAATATATAACATGTAAAAAATTGATAAATCAGGATTCAACGCGAAGACTTATCGCAATGTATCATGAATGAAACAACGTATGGATAGTTCATAAATCATGCGTTTTAAAAAACATGAAGAACACCATGCTGTTGTAATTGTATTTAACATTTTATACTCATTTACATGAAGTATACGGCAATTATGTTTTGCATGTATCTGAACCTGCACAGCCGTTAATACTGTAATATTAGTCTAACATAGGACCATACGAAATATGTTTGTATAATGAGACACTAATTCAGATCGCTTACAAAGCCTTGCTTTACCATGCATTCGTGTTTAAGTCGATATGAACATGTTTAATGCGTGTTATTTAGTATTTTGTAACAGACTTAACCATTTTCAAAAATGCACATATATTGTATGTTGCATACTGTTATGTTATTAAGCATTCCGAAAACACATCGGTAATGATTGTGTAGTTGCTTGTACTTACTGAAATTACAGAACATATTAGCGCGGATTTTGTATTTAATTCGGACGTGTTTGATGAAAAACCAATGCGCTGTAAACCGAACCGAAAATGCACTGACAAAACAGGTCTTGTACTACAGTTTATAATATATAAAGATATTGAATTGTGGATACTTACATCATTTTCAGCATAATAGACGATTTTTCTCCCATATTTCCAAAAAGCTATGCATCACTATTAAGCACTTGGTAATTTGCCATCAATAAAGGAACTCGTGCTATAATTCCATACGTCTCATGCTGTTACAGATGAAGTTTCGATTTCTGTATTGTCCAAAGGAATGAAAATCTGTACTTGATTCAGTGCATTATTTTATATAAACACGTGGCTTTGAAATCTAAGCGCGTACCTTCTGAGTGTAGTTACGACACAACAGCGACAATGTTTGTTGGATCAATTTCATCAAATAAGATAATTCAAATCAAAACCAGTTACACAAGTATGATTATAAAAGCAATACACTATTGAAAATAATAATATATAAAAGTAGCAAAGTGTTTAACACTTACTTTAATTGACACCAACATGTAACTATGCGGGGAATCACGTGGTCAGATTTGAGAAAAAATTGCCGCCGATGCCTCGCTAAGAGGCAGAAATTGAGTCTTTAAACAGGTAAATCTACCTTTTTACTTACTTGTTTTTAATCGGATGACGCCTATCAAAGGGCCAGTCGAAAGAGGTTTCAGCGAGTATCAACAGTTTTACTCTGGCTGGTCTCAGTATATATATGAATATGTATGGAATGTTTCGCAATTTTCCTGAACCGTCAATTGTTATGAACACGGCAAAAATTACAATCACTGTTTTCACACTAATTAGCACTGTTTAAGTACCAGTTGTTCATGTGGACGCAATTTAGTTGACACAAAATGGATAACTCGATTGTTCATGGCGTTATTTTCAAGGTTAAGTTGAGTTTCGATTGGTTTTGACGATTGTTATTGAGCACGGACATGGTCCTTATACACGGACAACTTCTTGAACAACGCAAATGTCAAGGAATACCGTTTCCTTCGCCCAATAAGTCTAAAACAACCTCGCATTGTCATGTTCTGGTACATGTAGCGATACATATCTATCTATATATGGCTATTCGCCAAAAGTAGCATTTCAAGCAGGCGCGTGTCAGTGCTAGACAAGTAAAGGAAGAAAGATAAAACGTAATACATAATGTATTTGTGAGCCATGAAAACAAAGATGAAGGTGTAAATTAAATGAAGAAATATACAGATAAAATGTTAAAAACAGCCGACCCGCTTAGAAACTGTGGTCTAGTTTGGTCACCCTCTGCCTAAACTGGTCCAGGGTAGGTGCCTGTACAATATTAGCTGGCAGGTAGTTCAATAGGATGATAGTAGCTTGATAGAAGGAACATTTATAGTAGTTGCTGGGAGTGGGAATCTGTCTGAACGAAAGAGGGTGCAGATGTCTAGTGAGCCGGGTTGGAGAAATGACGTAAGGAGGCATTGGTACAGCAACCAGTCCGTGGACAATTTTGTAAAACATCAGTAGCCGGGAGACATACCTTCTGTTCTCAAGGGAACGCCTACCTAAGTTTTCAAGCATGTGTGTGACGCTGTTGTGGTATGAGTAGTCATTTGTAACCCATCGAGCGGCCCTGCGTTAGACCATCTCGATCTAGTTGATGTTGTGTTGTGTATGTGGGCTACACACTGACCTACTATACTCAAGGTGTGGGCGGACAAGGGTTTTGAAGGCAAATTCTCGAATGCGTGGGTGCTTTATGGGAATGTTGCGTTTAATGAAGTTAAGTGTTTGACTGGCTGTTGCGGTAACCTGGTTTATGTGTTTATTCCAACTGAGGTCAGATGTGATGCTAACACCCAAGTATTTAGCATCACTAACTGTCCCGAGGGTTTGGCCGTGAAGTATGTATGTGGATTTGAAGGGGTGTTGTGACCTTTTGATGTTGATAACCGTACACTAGGGTTTGAATTCCATATCCCAAAAGTGATCCCATTTTTGTAACTTATCTAGATCTTCTTGCAGGGTGTTTTGTTCAGTGGGATTGTTAACCGTCATGTATACAACAGTGTCATCAGCAAATAACCGGACCTGTGACACTATGTTTTCGGGCAGATCCTTTATATAGAGCAAGAAGAGAAGAGGGCCGAGAACAGATCCCTGGAGGACACCTGATGTAAATGTTACCTTTCTGAATTGTCTCCATTGACCAAGACTGATTGACGGCGACAAATAAGGAAAGATTTGACCCATTGCAACGTGCTATCTTGGATACCGTGTTTGTGCATTTTGTAGAGTATCTTTAAAGTAATTGACCTTATCGAATGCTTTCGAGAAATCCAGGAGTATTAAGTCTGTGTGTTGGCCATGAATAAGTTTCCTGGATAAGTCCTGTACAAGTGCTATGAGCTGTGTCTTGCATGACAGTTTTGACCTGAAGCAATGCTGAAGATGGAAGAGAATATTGTTGACCTGACGTGTTTGGTGATGTTTGAGGCGACAATGTGTTCAATGACTTTACAAAGAATACATGTCAGTGAGATTGGCCTATAGTTAGCGGGGTTACTTTTATCGCCTTTTTAAAGAGGGGGGGGGGCGTGACGTCCACCTTGATCCAGTCGGAGGGGATAGTGCCTGTGTCTAGGGATTTCTGAAATATTTTGGTAACCAAGGGGGCAATCTGTACACTGAGGGTTTTTAGAACTATATACTTGATATTGTCAGGGCCGCAAGCTTTGCCAGTCTGTAGGTTGGACAAAGCTCTTAGACACCACTTACACTTAAGGAAATTTCAGGCATTTCGGGATATTTTGACTTAAGGGTGTTGCTTAACAGGGTTTGGGCTTTCATTAAGCAGAGTTGACCTAATTTAAGAGAGTTCATTGGGGAGAAGACAGACTTGAACTGGCGATTTAGGACGTTTGCTTGACCCCTGCTATCAGTGGTATGTTTGTCATTTACCAATAGAGTGGCAATACCTTGGGTATCCTGTTGAGCATGTTTGATGGTGGAGAAGAGCTTCTTACGGGAGAAATTTTGACCTGTTTGGGGATGTCTGGATCACCGGACTGAGTTTCAATATCTAATGTAAAGGCACTGTTAATGTGAGTTTCGTTTACGAAAATGGCTATCTGGATCATCAAAATTTTATTTTCAATAGGAATTTTATTGTTAGCCTGTTTCTGTGTAGCTGCTTTTTGTTATGGCTTGCGAGTATTTGAAAATGTTGTTTTTCTTTCAGACAGTTTTATTTAATAAATAAAACTGTCTGAAAGAAAAACAACATTTTCAAATACTTATATATTTTTTTTGGATTGCTGTTATTTGCTTGAAGAAATCCCTTCAGGATATTGGCCCCGTTTCATAAACGTTCGTACGCACGGTTTCTTTCGTTAGTATACTTATAGTCCTTCAGCCAAGTACCCAAAATTGAGGTGGGGTGTACCAGTAAGGGGGGCAAAACTACACCTATATATCTTGGAAGATGCGTGCCAGTAGCATATGAAAATGGTTGATAACAGTCTGGTACTGGCAGCTTTTGGTATTTTTTTCTCCTTTGAAGATGGGGCATCAATCAGCTTAATTTTCATAAATTGTCTGGGAGAAAAGGGTTAACCCTTGAAGCGTAGGTATAGACACCAAATCCATCAAATTTGAGTGGATAGTTACATAGTTATGATCATTTATAGGTTTTGGTGGATATCTTGGCGGCCATTTTGGACGCCATTTTGGATTTGGGTGTAATATAATAAACTTATACAATGTATGATGATCTAAATGTGTTCTTTGCCCCTTGAAACCCATATA